>LGRX02007561.1:0-46562 GCA_001247695.2 Cymbomonas tetramitiformis
CCCCTGCATGGTGGCCGTGCACTCGCCACTCGACAGACTCCACACGCGAGCCGTGTCGTCCAAACTGGCCGTGGCCAGCTGCGTGCCGTCCGGGCTGAACGCCACCCCTGTAACATTGCCTGAGTGCCCCTGCATGGTTGCCGTGCACTCGCCGCTCGACAGACTCCACACGCGAGCCGTCCCGTCCTCGCTGGCCGTGCCGTCCGGGCTGAACGCCACCCCTGTAACCACGCCTGAGTGCCCCATAAACACTCCGATCGTCGGCGCCCAATTCCTCCCCCGGTTCACACAGAAGCCGTTCCCATCGCCAAGGACCTTCGCACATTCCCACCCGCGCCGCGCTGTGTGCTCCGCCGCCTTTATGTGCGGCACGGAGCCCAGCGGCGCCGTCACCCACGCCGTGGCTGCAAAGTGCTCCAGGCACGGGTTCCTCTCAAGCTTGTGCATCGCCAGGCGCAGCCACCGCAGCATGTCGTAGCTCACCTCGCTGTGCGCGCTCTGCGGGATGCTCCCGAGGGCCTGCGCCGCCCGCCCGGCGTTCCTGCTCCGCGCCACGCGCACCAGGAAGCTCCAATCCAAGAGCGCCTCGTCCAGCTGCCGGCGCGCTCCGTCCGGGAGGCCGCTTGACGCCAGGTGGAACAGCAGGTACTTCAAGCAGTACGCCGACGGGGATGCACGGTGCCGGCTCAGGAAGGCCCCGAGGCGCTCGTGCCCCCGCGCCACCTTCAAGCCGCGCACCACCGCGCCCTCCGCCTGGCTCTCTTGCAGCAGCCAGTCGCTCAGGCTCTTGTGCAGCAGGTACACGTGGTGCTCCGCCACGTAGAACAGGCACCCCCACCCCGGCAGCCGCGGCATCGCTCCGGCCAGGCCCATGCGCTGCAGCGAGGACTCCGCCAGGGGCTCCTGCGCCGCCAGCAGGGCCTCCAGCAGCGCCAGCACCCCGTCCCTGTCCTCGGCGTTCAGCTCGGCCAGCGCGGAGGCGAACACCCGCCGGTACGCACTGTACACGTCACTCAAGTCGGCGTGGTCCTTCCCCCAAGAGTCGCCCAGCGCGGCGCACTCCTTCGCCACGGTATGGTACACCAGGACGCCGGTGCCCTGCGCGCCAGGCTCCGCGGCCGCCTCGCTCCGAAGAGCCTCCGGCCCCAGCAGCGTGACGCTGTCCGCGAAGATGCGCCCCAGCAGCGGCTTGATCTGCGAGCACACCGCGTCGGGGCGCGTCGTGATGACGAAGCGGACGTTGGCTCCGAGCTGCACGAGCTGCCGCGTCAGCAGCTGCAGCGTCTTGTTGCCGCAGGCTTTGACGTTCCCCCTGAACCCCGGCAGGTACTGCTCCGGCGGGTCGGCCTCGTCCAGCGCGTCCAGCAGGATGAGCACCGGCTCCCGCACTTGGCTCAGCGGCGCCTGCAGGAGGTCGCGGAACGCGCTCTCCGGATCGACGAGCGCCGTGACGTGAGCGGGGTCCAGGGCGAAGAGGCGCTCCCGGAAGGCCGCGCTCCGCGAGGCGAGCTGGTGCGCGAGGCTCCTGATGGCGAGCACCGGGTCCAGGCGGCGCTGGTCGCTGTACTTCAGGAAGTGCCCCGCCACCACGAGCCGCGGCCGCTCCGCCGCCAAATGATCCATCAGCATGGTGCAGATGGTGGACTTCCCGGTGCCCGCGCCGGCGAGCACGCACAGAGCGCGGTGCGACCCGTCCAGCCACGCCTCCACGGCGCCCCACTCCCACGCGGTGCCCGCCGAGCGCTGGCGGTGCCGCTGCTGGTCCGCGCGGTAGCTCAGTGGGGCGAGAAGCAGGCTGGTCTTCAGCATGTGATTGAACGTGGCCGCGTCGCCGTGATGCTCCCGCACCCGCTGGAGGATCATCGCCTTGTCCGCCAGATGGAAGCACTGCGCCTCCTCGATGTCGATGCTGCCCACGATCTGGACCCGGTCCTCCTCGGACATCAGCATCTGCAGCCCGTCGCTGCCGTGGTGCCAGATGGTGGCGTCCCACTCGTACACACACCACGCGCGCGTCGCCGGGTTCATGCGCGCCATGTCCACCACCACGATGGTGCCCACGCAGTGCTCCACCACGTCCTCGAACGCCATCACGTCCTGCCGGTTCTGCTGGTGCAGCGCCTCCCGATGCTGGTTCACCGCGAACACGTCCACCCACACGCGCGTCTCGTCGCTCGCGCTGACCAGGAACTCCAGCACCCGGTTGAACAGCGTCGCGAAGGCGCCCTTCCACGCATGGCTGATGAAGTAGCTCGGCCGGCCCACCGCCTCCGCCGCCACATACTCCGGCAGGTCCACCAGCCGGCACTGCCTCGCCTCCGTCCTCGGCACCACAAACTCCTTCACCACCTCCTCGGTCGTCATCGTGTTCCACCGCTCCCCGAACTGTGCCCTCAGCGTCTCGCCGAGGCCGCGCAGCGCCGCTAGGCTGAGCCCTTTGAACACCGTCGCCGGAGGCGGAATCTCCACGGTTGTTCCCATCTTCGCCTTCGAGTCGTATTCGCTCAACCCAGCGTAATCAACAACCTCGTGCTGCTGTGTGGTTGTGTGATGGTTGACTGCCAGGAAGTCCAGCCACACGTACGCCTCCACCTCCTCCGCGTCTTCCAGCGTGCGCTGAATCTTCTCGAGGACGGTGACGAAGGGGGAGTTCCACGTCATCGGGCGCACGAAGTGTGTGGGCGTTCCCACTTCGCTGCCATCCACGTACTGCGCGAGCTCGACGAACCTGCACCGAGAGCTCTTTGTGCGCTCCAGCACGAACTCCACGACCACGTCCTCGATGGTCACTGCAGCGAGCGGGCGGCCCTGGTGAGCAAAGAAGCTCTCAAGATGGAGGCGGAGCTGTTTCACCGCCTGGGCACTGATGCCAAGATCCCACATGCTCTGCCCACGAAAGTTAAGCTCCTCTTGCACGCGCCTCTCCGCCTCTCCCGGCAGGCGCTCCTCGCTTGCCTCGTCGTGCTCGCTGCTGTCCTTTTCTCTATCTCGCTTCCCAAGAGATAGATTTCCCTTCGAAGCTTTTCCTCTACCGCCTTGTTGACCCGATTTCTCCGAGCCTGCTACTCAGAAAGCTGTCACGCCGCGTTCTTGGTGTTCCCGTGCCACCTGCCGTATCGCCTGCGCCCGCCTCCACTTGCTACTCCTTCTCTTCTTGATGCCGTTGGCTTTCCGTGAATGCACACCCACCCGGCTTGAAGAGAGCTGCAGAACTTTCTGAAGTTTACTTTAAATCTTCTGCCTCCGCCCGCTCTGCAAGCCAAAAAGCCCGCGTAGCCCCGGTATCAGAGCGGCATTTAACCCAGGCGCCCGCAACGTTATCACACCCTTTCAATTCATCACGCTCTAAACGTATGCGGTTCAGAGAAAATATGAGTATATGAAGAGGTAGCTTTAGGGTAGTGATCCTGACCCTGCTCGACCCGGCGAAGCCGTGAAAGTGCAAGCGTGTGCCTTCGTCGAAGCCGTGAAAGTGCAAGCGTGCGCCTTCGCGCACCCTTCTTGTGGAGAGTACACTTTCGTTTACCCTCGGATTTCGCAGCGCACAACATCTTTCTTTTTCAGGTTCCGCATCACAGGACATCATGACACGCAGAGGGTGGCGTGAGACGCACGAGCGGCGTACCACGACAGGATGCGGCACCAGCAAGAGCACCAGCGAGGGAAGGTTGCCTGGCAAGACTAAAAGCTCACAAGATAAGACTGTTGAGGATCAGCCGTAGAAGGCGCGGGAGGGGACAGACCATTACATAATCGTTGAGTAATAGGTGCGGATGGTGCGAGAGTAGAGTGCTGAGGTGAAGCAGAAGAAGGTGCAGCAGTTGGAGGAGGAGGCCGTGGTAGCACAGCCAAGCTCTGAAGAGAGGCGGAAAATTTTCTGAAACGTCTGTTTCTGCCCGCTCTGCAAGGCCGCACGCCCCCACTTAGCCCTGGCGGTATCTAACTCAAGCGCCCGCAACTTCATCACACCCTTTCAACTTGCCATGTCCTGAACATATCTGGTTGGAAGAATTTGCGATGCAAAAACAAAGTTAAAAAATGGTACACCTTGATTCCGAATGGCCTCATCGTGAGTCACGCGCGAATCACGCGTCAGGACAGTCATACGAAAGAAAGACATCATACGAACCAAAAAGTGGGACACTAGAAGCTGTCCAGACAGAAGAACTCACCCGCACGAATTGGCGAGCAGTGAGAAAGGATGCGCGCTGCGTCTTCGCTAAAGTATTGCACCCAGCGGGGTGAGAAAGGCTACTGTTCAACTGTATTCCGGTACGGTCAAGTGTGAGCTGGTAGCTTGGTGCAGGTATTGTTTTTGTTTACAGGCCTCGACGTCGAGTGAAGAGTTAGTTAGCAGTTCGGTTACGGCCTACTGGAATGGAAGCTCTGACAGAACGAGAATCACGAACGAACCTTCAGGATCAGGCCCATTCCCGGCGCGGGATAAGACAGTCGTTGTATTAAACGTGACCCTCGCGGTGATCGATCGCGAATTCGGCTCGGCCGCGCAGCGGCCGCTCGGAGAACGCAGAACCTCGCAACCTGAACCTCTAGGAACAAGAGTAGGGTTCGGGTCGATCCCGGATCCCCCCCCTCGCCTGGCACGCCCCGAGAAAACAGGCCTGACGTGAGGCCAGACGAGAGAGCTCTCGTCTGAGAGCTCAGATGATCAGAGGAGAGGTCTCTCACTCTCATTACGAATACAAGTAAACAGGCAGAGGCTACAACACTGGACTGTTTCCTCTCAGTGTTCTTTCTTGCTGCGAGATGCGGAGTTTGGTTGCCTACGATATTATCATCTCAGGCACATTCGGTTATGCTCGGAGAGCTAGATCACGGCACCTGCCTGAGCGAGTGTGCGATGTACGACAGCACATTTGTGCCTCCGCCGCGCGTCCCCGTATGCATGTAGGGTTCTTCCTAAAGGGCACCCATAACGCAGCTCGGGTAATGAAGCCTTCACTTCGCAAAGATTCAAGTTGCGGGCAACTTTCGCGTCTTGCAAAGCCATATATGAGAGCAGCTGGAGTGGCTGCTGCCCCTGTCGGAGGCGAGGAGAGAAATGATGTAGAAAGCAGTGTCACACCAGCTGATGCTGAGGTCCTCTATGAAGACCTTGGAGAGGAAAGCGTCATCTCCCCGAAAGACAAGCCGCTCTCCCCTGGACTGTAAGATAGCTACATTTCTCCTCAATCTGAAATCCCGCCAAAAACTTTGATATTTTGATCCGACAAAGAAATCCTAGCAAGCGTGTGCAGTCATCACGTCGACTCATTCTGAAGAATTCTACCAGAGTATTTCACTTATCTAGCGCATGATCTTGGCCTCTATCGCCCATATCGCTCTCGCTCATTCGCGTATCCCGCAATAAGTGGCCAATAAGAAGTCGTTCACCTATTTGCATAAGTGCAACGCGCCTCGTGCGTATATATGAACCTCCTCATGAAGAGTGGCGACTAGCCCAAAGGACGTGAAGTGCAAGCTGCGATACCCTTTGGAAAAAAGGATAATGGCCTCTACAAATCCGAAACGTGACAAACCTACGCAACAACGTAACCTTTCACGCGGCGCAGGTACATCGTAGGAACCCCTATCGGCAACCTGGAGGACATAACACTCCGCGCACTGAGGACCCTCAGACAGGCGACCTTCGTCCTTGCTGAGGACACCCGCCATACCTCCCGCCTCTTAAATCACTACAGCATCCGTACCCGTCTGGTGAGCGCTTCACTCTTTTGAGGCTTCCTTCGGCGTCCTGTCCTCATTTGCACGATTGCTGGCCCTGCAGCCAAATTCTTGACTTCGAGGTTCGAGCGTCTCTGGGAATCGATTCGTCACCTCTCGCCTCCGCAAAGCCTTTTGTCGCCGTGTTTCGTCGTTCTTGGTTGCATCTTTGCGTGCTACATAGCCTCTAAGCGCGCTTTCCTGACCCGACGCTTTGCGGGATCTGTAGGTGAGCTGTCACACCCACAATGAGGCTGCGCGCAGTACCTACGTCATGAATCAAATGCTTTCTGGTTCGACACACATTCGCGTGATACCTGCTTGCCCCTACCATGCACGGAACACGCTCTGCTGTGCTAGCTTTAACGGAGGGGTACTACGAATGTTTCGCTGCTCTAAAGTTTTGCCAAACAACCCAATAATTCACTGATCTGAAATCGGGACGATAACGACCGCGTGCACGAGAACGGCGGGAAAACGGTTAGCAGCCAGCAACAGTTACAACAATTACAACCGAAGTTCCTGGAGAACTGATATTCCTCGGTGCTCACCTTGATATTGCCAACGGCCAAGTCGGACCGTCTAAGACACAACACCCCAAGCGTCGTCGTGGCAGCTTGTTGCAGGATGCGGCGAATCGTGGTGACCCTGAATTACGGTTCCTGTGTCCCAAACAACGACACTGATAGGGAATGAGAGTCCTTTCGAATGGCCGAGTGAATATTGGGGTAAACGTATCGCAGGTGCAGCGGTGGCACTTGTAAGCGACGCCGGCATGCCTGCGGTCAGCGACCCAGGGGGCATCCTCGTTCAAGCTGCTATCGATGTTGGGGTGCAAGTGGTATTTCATCGCGCACCTCTTGCAAACCGTGCGCATGGTGTTGAGTTCGCTATAAGGGCGTCTTTTGCTACACGTCATTCTGTCTGAGGTGAGGGAACACGCGGCTTTGGCATGGACGAAGGAGGAGACACTTGAGGTGCCGGTAAGGTTTTCCGAGGAAGGCCGAGGAAGGCACAATCGGCTGGGAAGCTGAGAGACGTTTCAACTGAGAGCAGGCTTGATGGATAGAAGACTGGAACACTCAAAAGGCCTTGCTAAACGGCTGCGAGACCCGAACTGAAGTCGGCCAGCTCCTCTGTGCTGGAGAAGAGTGCACCACAAATCGGCTTCAGTTCCCGGCGGGTCAATGCAATGCTCTAAAGTTATTGACAGTGGATAACGCGTCAAGCTAGCAGTCCCGGGCTAGGCAGATCGAGCCGAGACAGGAGAAAGGACGAAAGTTTATGTTTGGCGTAGTCGTGGGAATGTTCACAGAAAGCTGTGATGCCCCGAGTGGTTCGGGCGTAGAGAGACACGCAAGGTTGAAAGCGAAGGGGTCAAGAGGTGATCCTAGCAGCTTGAGGGGCTCAGCTAGTCGTGAAACTCTTTCTGCAACTTGCAAGTGAATGACCAATATGTGGGCTTTCTCTGAGGTCGACCCAAGTAAACAGAGCAAAACATGTGCAGTACCCATCTGTGCTCAGCGTGTTCGAAGTAGGCCTTAGTTTTTGCGCCCAACGTTTGTCCCGATCTGCAAGTTTCAAAACGTCGGGGATGCTTCGAGATAGCACCGTGTGAGAAGCTGAGAAAACGACGATGCTGTGTGCTCAGATACCCGTGCCGGGCCCCTGTGCTGCCGTGGCCGCCGTGGTCGGGGCCGGCCTGCCGCCAGACTTCACGTTCTTCGGGTTCCCTCCGGATCGTCGTTCGAATCGTCGCAAGCAGTTCCAGAAGTTTGTGAACCATGCCCCGACGATGGTGCGTTCGCAGGCCGCTGCGGTTGTGGTCACAGCCGACCCCTCCGTGATACACTTCCCTCGCTCACCGGCCTGGTCTTCGTACGACTAATCAGTACAGCTTGCAAACAGTTTCGCTGACTATTGATGATGTTGCTCTTAGGCTTTTTCGTCGGCGCTTTGGACGGAGGCACTGCCTGCGTCATACGCCGGGGCAGGAAGGTGGCTAGTCGGTGTCTGCAACGTCTCCTTTCAAACCATGCAGAATGTGCCCTGTGCTATGAGCTCACACGTTAGCTAGCCCATATCCATGCCAGTTGTTCCTCGAGGTTTACGAGGCCACAGCTCAAGGCTTGAGTGCCGACAGGTGTGTGGACCCTTCCTCGGTGCTTTAGAAAATTGAATGTACATTTACCCACACCGGTTTTCCAACGGGTGTTGGCAGGTGTTTTATGTGGCACCCCATGATCTGCTCAGCACGCTCGGAGATGCTATCGAGGGCCTCGGAGGTGATCGGCGGTAAGTGCTTGCAGAAGTGGCCCACGCCGAACAGAGAGCTATCGGTTGGCTTCAAAGGCAAATTGCTCCAAGGGGCAAGGGTGTGACTGCACCCGTGGAAGCTTGAGGCCTGCTGGAACAACTGCTGCATTGGAGACAGGAGTGTTGCGTCACATTGCAAACGAGTTTTTTGAGCCGTTGTTGGGGGAACAACGTGAAGTTATATATATTTACATATGATATGTTACACGCCAGGTCCGCCTCACGCCAGGTCAGCCTCACGTCAAGTCCGCCAAATCTCAGAGAATTTATTTTTGCTAAGTCCGTTTTGTTGTCCGTGATTGAAGAATACATCTTACAAATATAAGTCTCTTTGGCGGACTCGGCGTGGGATTGTATTCGACGTCAGGCGAACCTGGCGTTATAATTGGCGCGAATTATTGCGCTGCGGACCTGGCGTGTAACGTATTTGCATAGATTAGAAGCCACTCGCGCGGCGCAATAAATGGCGCCTCGTTCACGCCAGCCCGGCCCGGTGCGATTAGTGTGAAACTATAACCTCGTGACGATGGATAGTCATGGTGGCGAGTGTGTGTTATGTGACGCACTCAAGGTGCACATCAGTGCTCCATCGCTATTCAAATGCAACATCCTGCCAACTTTCTGCAGTAATCCCTCGATGACGACGAAGTCAAAGATACAAACCCTACCAGCGGGGGTTAGCTATTTTTTCTTGCTCCAGTTTGCTGTTACCCTAAGTACATGCGGGGGCTTGGGGGAAGGGGCAGGAAATTCGGGGCTCGTGGGGGTGCAGGGGGGAAGGGGGGGTCCTATATATATATTCCTATAGATAGGAATATATATCTATATATTCCTATGTAGATATATATGCGGGATATTCCTATATATCTATATGGGGGATAGGAACGGGGGGAGAAATGCGGGGGGGATACCGTATCCACATCACTGAATTTAATTCCCGAAATTGTTTAATTTTCGTCACATAACACCTGGTGAGGGTACATAATGCAGGAGGGGTTGGCTCGAATGGGGCGCGCTTAATCGCACCACGGGATCGGCGTGTAGCATATACATATTATACTTTTACAGTTATTCCTTGTGGAAGCCCAGGCCTGAGGGACGAGCTTGCTGGCGTGTTCTCACCAAAAGGCGCACCGGGTGCAAGGGCCGCTTGCCGGGTGCGCCCTCACTGGAAGGTGGAAATAGGCTCCGTCGACCTGGCGTGCCTTCATTGGAGGGTGGGGCAGGTGCCGCCTACCTGGCGTGCCCTCACTGGAGGGCGTAGGTTCCCAGGGCAATTGTGCCAAGCGGGAGCTGGGTGTGGCCGCTGCCTTGCTTTGGTTTGGCGAAAGAGGTGGTATGGTGCGTGTTTCCAGATGTTGTGTAGCGAGGGAGATCACCAAGGTGCACGAGGAATTCTGGAGGGGAACCCTGGCTGGAGCGTTGGCTGAGTTCTCAGGCCGGAGAGTACGGGGCGAGGTAGTTCCCGACCATCGGCCTCTAAGTGCCTCTGAATTGCTGTGCGGTGGGTTTCGACAAGGGGAGCGCAGTGTGCATCGTATGAAATACGGCGCTGAAACAAGGGTTACGAGCATGGTCTGGTAATTCAGCAGATAATAGCGCAAAAGGTGGTGACACTGTGAATTACAAAACGTAAGAACCAGTTTGCCCGTTGAAACGTCACGCGGCAACCAATCACATCACGCTATGTGTATGCGATCTTTCACACTTTCAGTTCTATGCATCTTCTAAGGTTCCTGAACCTTGGTCCCTAGATCAGTGTCATCTTCCCTTTATCTATCTTTCCGATCGGATGATCACCATCGTTCCTCATAGATGCGATCCTACGGCCCTGATCCGATCACAGCAGTTGCTCCCTTCTTAATGTCACTGCAGATTGGCCCTGAAGTTAGGGTTTCTGCTGGGTTTCTTTGAGGTTTGCACCGTTGAGAGCTATGGTCACCGTAGACTATCAATCCTTACACCAAAATGAACTACCTAGAGTGCAGATTCCAATACCCCTGCGAAGGGCGGTTGTCTACTCCTGTCCTTGGGAGGTGGCCCGTAGACTGTCAATCCTTACACCAAAATGAACTACCTAGAGCGCCATTCCAATACCCCTTCGAAGGGCGGCTGTCTACTCCTGTCCTTGGGAGGGTGACCGTAGACTGTCAATCCTTACACCAAAATGAACTACCTAGAGTGCAGATTCCAATACCCCTTCGAAGGGCGGCTGACTACTCCATTCCTCGGGAGGGTGCCCGTGCTCCAGCTCCATTCCTCGGGAAGGTGCCCGTGCTCCAGCTCCAGTTCCACAGAGACGGCGGCCTCCTGGCACCCCGACCAATCCCTCAGTCTTGCTCAAGTCCATGACACCAAGACTCCTTCTGTGCAATATAAAGCTTAATGAAGGGCTTTGTGAAGGTGAAGAAGCCGTGCTCTCATTGGTGCACTCCCCAGTCCGTCCAAAGACCATAGGGTTGTCCCTGTCAGTGTGCAATACCATGCAGGCTGGGCACTCCCTCGCCGCAGCGAAGAGAGGCGTCGGCACCACCAAGCCAAGGTTACCCACTTCGGCAGTACAAATAGGAACTTGGTCGAGGAAGGTGCAGACCCATAATCCTGGAGTGCCGTCTGCAGACACCTTAGGATAACATCGTGCTGAAAGGAGAGTTGTGAGAGCACGCCTGCCCAGACCCACTGTTGCCAAAAAGCGGAGTCTTCGACTTTGCAGGAGGCATGAAGATGCCGGCTGTCATCGGAGGCAAACCGCTCCAAGCCCAGCTGCTCGATGAACTGGCCCAAGTCCTCAAAGCTCCAGCCCCAGTTGTCCCTGCAACTCGCCGCATGCTCCTCCTCTCGAGCCGGGCGCGCCAGGTGGACACCCGCCTCCCCAAGTGAGTCCTCCTCGATGACGTGCCGACGCCCCTCCCTGCGGATGGGGAAGGTGACCTCCCTATGCGACATCCTTCTGCCACCGAAGTCCACCGCGAAACTAGCATCCTCTGATGCCACCACGGAGACGCGTTTGAAAGGCTGCTTGGGAATACGGGTGGCCCCTTGCGAGGTCTAAACCAGGCAGACCTCCCGAGTCCAGGTCTCTCTTGACCACACTCCCTATGTCATCGCCGACAGACTGCGTTGTCTGACCCTGCGCCAGCCACCTTGAATACGGATACCCCAGAGCTATCCGAGCCCACCCCATAATGCTCCACACCACAGAACACGCGCTTCGCCGCACCACTGCCCAGCACAGCCGCCTTCACACCAGAACCGGCACCGCAGTTTACGGCCCCACAAGCAGCAGCTGCATCCAGCTGGAAGTCGGTTTCCGAGACAGCGTCCGGCACCTCGGAGTAAGAATCATCAAAAGCCGAGCACACAGACTGCGTGTCAGCCTCGGAGCAAAGATTGGGCACCGAGGCATCACCGTCAGAGACATCAGAGCGCACATACCCTGCACCGAAGGCAGAGGTGCTTCAGTCTGCCGTCTCACTCGCAAGTGTACTCGGCGTACCCGAGACTCGTGACTTGCATGGTGGCTAAACCGAGACGCGCACCCCGTCGTCTGAGCTCCTCCGTGGGGTCGCGCACCACGATAG
Source organism: Cymbomonas tetramitiformis (assembly GCA_001247695.2). Taxonomy (NCBI): domain Eukaryota; kingdom Viridiplantae; phylum Chlorophyta; class Pyramimonadophyceae; order Pyramimonadales; family Pyramimonadaceae; genus Cymbomonas; species Cymbomonas tetramitiformis. The sequence goes on from LGRX02007561.1 coordinate 11,622, forward strand.
GCTCCCTTCTGAACACCGCTTGGAGGCCAGCAATTGCCACACCAAGAGCCGACACATCCGCATTTCCAGAAGCATAGGACAGCGACCAATCACAGCCCCTCAAAAGCCGCTTCCAGAATGTCGCAAGTACCAGTCCTGTGAGTGGTATGTGTGAACTGCGTACCCGCAGAATACCAAGATATAGCATAAGCATGCCTAAGAGTTGTATACGGTCGGCCGGCCTCCCACTGCCGTTGCCCAAATCCACTGCCAGGGCGGAATGCCCCAAGAGTGTTCACAGACACATAGTGATCGTACACCGGCACTACAACCCCGACAGATCTCCGACTGTCCACGGAGTACCAATGCAGCCCCACCCGTCTCCAATGATAGGAATACTGCAGCACCGATACCGGCGATGCCACCACACCAGAGCCCTCGGCATCGCCGGCATGAATCGAACAAGCGTCCTGCTTCCCGCAAATTGAAACAGCGAGATCAGGGCAGCGACAAGCCGTGACCACCTTCACAAAAGTCCATCGAGGACTTCTCCGCCTCTGGCTCCTGTCCCAAGTAATACTAGTCAGAAGCGAAACCCTTCAACATATTGGAAAGGGTTGGAAACAAATTGGACGAGAGAGGAGCGACCGACGCGGAGTGCAATGCGATGAGCTGGTGGTTGCAAGTCCGCGCGCAGCCGGCTCCCCTGCTGCTGCAGCCGCCTGCGCCTCTCGCCCTCCGCCATCAGCTCCGTGACCTGCTGCATAAGAGCTTGAACCTGTTCGCCTTGCGATCGCACTAACTGCATAGTGTCCATTGGGCTTATCTCCGCCTTGCAATAAACCCGGCGGGGCTGGGGAACCGGCTCCACCAGCTCTGCCACCTCTTGCGTCTCTAGGCATACTGATAAGAGCGAGTGCAGCAAAATTTTGCGTGATAGGTCGTAGGAACTCCACACAGCGGAAGAGGGCCCATGACCTCTTGTCATTCGGCAGATCATAACCTCTTGTCATTCGGCAGATCATAACCTCTTGTCATTCGGCAGATCATAGCCTCTTGTCATTCGGCAGATGTAACCTCTTGTCATTCGGCAGATCATAACCTGTCGTGCGGCGAATCCGCTAGCCTCTTGTCAGTGGCAGATCATAACCTCTTGTCATTTGGCAGTCCATAGCCTCTTGTCATTGGCAGATCTAACCTCTTGTCATTCGGTCATAGCCTCTTATCATTCGGCAGATCATAACCTCTTGTCATTCGGCAGATCATAACCTCTTGTCATTCGGCGGGTCATAGCCTCTTGTCATTCGGCGAATCCACTTAACCTCTTGTCATTCGGCAGATCATAGCCTCTTGTTATTCGGCAGATCCTAACCTCTTGTCATTCGGCAGATCATAACCTCTTGTCATTCGGCAGATCATATCGCAAAAGGTGGTGACACACTGTGGATTAAAAAAACTCAAGAACCTTCTCGGCCCGTCGGAAAGTCGTGCGGCGACCAATCGTATCACGCTATGTGTATGTGATCTTTCGCACTTTCAATTCTATGCATCTTCTTATTTCCTGAACCTTGATACCTATCTTCCCTTTATCTATCATTCCGATCAGATGATCGCCATTACTCTTCACAGATGCGATCCTACGGCCCTAATGTGATCACAGCAGTTTGAGCACGCATGGTGAAGATGGACTTACAGTGGATGAAGATGGCCTTTGGCATGATTTCCGGAAGACTTTTCTTTGGGGTTCACTGCTTGGCTTCATGGTGCCCGTGGAAGATGGCCTTTGGCATGATTTCCGGAAGACTTTTCTTTGGGGTTCACTGCTTGGCTTCATGGTGCCCATGTTTCAGATCACTCTCTTGGTGGAGGGCGCGACTGCGGACATTGTTTCGGAGAGCGCTGAGTGGAGCGAGGAGGTATCCACTGTCCTCCTGCCCTAAGACCCTGCCCAACCCTCCAACATGTACGAGCAACGATGGTGGAATTAAGCTCTGTGAGTGGGACACGTGCTGCCACGTGGCTCCCACTGGCTGCCGAGATAAGATGGGCTATGGGATGTGTGCCAATATGCAGACCTTGAGAAGTTACTTGCAGGATCTGCATGAACAAGGCATATCACCATCGGCTGCTGCCCGCGAGGTAAATTCACCTCTCTCCGACCAGGACACTGATTATGTGCAAAGCAATATCCGAGGAGGTCGGCTTGCATTGTAGACGACAAGCTGATCCGAATCCCGGTTGCTCTGGCATCCTACAGTCTTGACAAACTATGGTCGGAGCTCAGATGAATATGCTTCAAATGGGAAAATTATATTTCGGATGAGCAGTTTGCACTCATGTACGTGTATTGCAAATTGGGGACTGAATAGTGCTGTGCTCCTGTCATGGGTGCAGGTGGCATCGGAAACAGGCATAAAGAAGAATGAGATATATAGATTAGCTTTGGAGATTAAGAATGGAAGTGGTGAGAAAATCCACTTGAATGAACACATGGATGTGAGGCTAAAGCTATTTAACAAATCAACACTCGCTTTTGGGGAATATCGCCGATAATCAGATTGAGCTTCCAAAGATGCTCACTGGAAAGTGGGGCTCGCCTTTTATAAACATCACATTCTGTTGCCTGAACGCAATAAGTGGTGACGCTCGCCATGCCACGTGCGGTACCCTTGGGCGCATGCGACTGTGCAACCGTTCGAAGCCTCAGCGCCCGCAGCCCACCCTAGGAGTATTCACTGTAGGATAGGGGTAGTATACAGATGAGCTACACTGCCTGCACCGGAGTGCTTCATACACCGTCCTGGACTTCCCTGTGATGTGTAATATAGTCGCGCCACACGAGGCTTATACGCTGAAACATGAATTATCCGTAGAACTGCGAACATCGATTTAGCGATTGGCCACTCCTGTATATGACGTTAGCGCTATCACTTGTTTTCGTTATCCCACCGTTTTAATACGTCACCTTTAATTACCCTGACTCCCCAGGGTAAGCACATATACGCTTGGCGGCGCCAGCCGCGTGATGTATGCAGTTTGGTAAAAGTGCTCAGGAGCACTGCGGCCGTCTCGTCCGCATCTTCGTGCAATTTACTCAGTCGCGTATATTGCGCACGATACATACTGCTGAGTATAGCGGCTGTGGTTGTGAGCTTTTGCAAGGACTACCTTTTATTTCTCCAAATGGTAGCACCTCGACATGGGATTAAGCCTGCCGGAAACCATCCGTAGTCATGGGGACATTTTGTCAAGGGGTGAGGATACTTCGCTGCATTTGACTTTGCTGAACTGTCTAAATCTCTGGAGGTAAGGTCGCTTTATTAAGTGTCCCGAGCACAAATAATAATAATAAAACATTTACGCTAGCAAAGGGGACAAAGTCCTGAGAGTGCGGTATCCCTGCAAAGCAGGCTAGTGAAAACACCAGGGGCTACTCCCTCTGCTATAGCGCGCCCACAAAGGGGCTCAACCCACTTATCAGCAGGGTGACATCTAGAGAAAAAGCTAAGTGCTATGCAAAAAACTCTAGAAGATGGAGAAGCAGCCATGGCCGGGTGAGTGGAGGGGTGGCTGAATCTGGGCGGTGGGGAGAGAAGTCGGAGAATTAAGGGGGTTTTTGGAGACGTTGAGGAAGGGGGTCGGTGGGGCGGGGAGAAGGGGGTGGCGGGGGAGGGGAGGGGGGGGACGGCCCCTCCCCTTGGGGACACGGGACCATCTTTTATTGCAAATTTTTGAGAAATTATTGCAGGAGGGTTTGAAGAAAGTCGTTTGATTGTTGCACAGCTTCTGTTTCTGTCGTGGCTTCACTGCTCGAGATGTCAACTGTATGCGGGTCAGTGTTTAAGGTGGTGGTGGTGTTTAACAGAAACACGTCTCGCCTATTTTTGGTGTGTTGTCTACAAATTCTTGATAGTTTTTTAAGAAGAGGTTTAATCTTGCCACGGGGAACACCTATCGTGTTGAGGACAGTACCAAAAAGAGGAGGGAGGTATCCCATGAGTGTGAGAACTTTGGGCCATTTAACGGTGTTTATGAAGGGCTTGGAATTTGCGTTGGTGATTGTCGTGTCGTGGTGACCACCATAATAAGGCTCAATATCACTCTGATGATAAGGAGGGTCTTGAGTGGGCCATGGGCAAAGCGAAGAAGGAAGTACTTTGACGCTTTCGTTTAGAACTTCATCCCAAATATCAGAGCTGACTCCTGTGTATTCTAGCCTCTTCTTCGTGACTCTGGACTTAGGAAGGACGTTGAGGAACCATCTGGCAATCTTTTTCTGTGTAGGCCTCCAGTCAAAGACTGGTTGAGTATCACTGGGTGCACTGTCTATAGCTATGATAACAACATCCGAAAAGTCATCCTTATAGCATCCACCACCTGGGAGAACGTAGGGGTCATCACCCGTCCAATAGCCATGTGGGATAAATGGAATGGTGTTATGCGGGAATCTGAAAACAAGCTTAAAACCTTTGTCGAACCATCTTTTTTGGTTTTTGGGAGACAGCGGAAGAATCCATGTTCCTGAAAATCCGGGGACGGTGTTGGCCGCTTTATGTCCCATTTCCAAGGTAGTCATAACCGCCGAAGATTTGCCCTTTTCTTTCCCATCAAAGGGGGGAGCCTCCGCAGCCGAGCACCCGCAGAATCAGCACAGCTTGGTGATGTACGCAGTAGTTGGTGATATCAGAACGTGGCAATAACGCAGTGATATACAATTGACAAGTTGAAAACATGATATAGCCCTGAGCTACGAAACCCGCGAACGGTCGGGCATACGGCGTACGGGCTAAAGCTACCAGTGGCATGCGCTTGCGTCACTGTCGAAAGTTACACTCACTGTATCGTCTGACGCCCACTCTTTTAGAGCTGGTCCTCGCTTAATGCGGGCTCCGTCTCTGCTGTTCTCAAGCCCCTGGCTCTCCTACATATCCCTGCACTTCCTACCCAGCAGGGTACGATGTGCTTCATGCCACGGGCCAGACGCACACGAGTGAACAAAAAAGTGACATTGTCCAACTAGTAACGAATATTAACGGGTACTTAACCACCCTTAGTGAAACATTAGTTGTACATACTTATACTAACTAGGTACAACGGCCGTTAATTCGCAAACAAGTCGACGGATACGGCATTGATCTCTACCGCATTGCATGTACACACAGATAACGACACACTAGTAGATATAATACTACATATTTACCAATATTAGGTATTGAACAATGTACAAGCATATGCTCATCTCAGATCATCTATAAAGGCGGGTGTTGTATTTTTTCGAACAAAGGCGACTCTGTACGTCTGCTGCTTACACCCTAAACGTTCTCAGTACGGCAGCAGTACTTGTCTTGTTTGTAAAAATATTTCTGACAGACCTTATTGCAGTATTTCCCAATTTTGCACCGTCCACATTTCAACATGTAAGGCACCCATTTGCCACATGCACACTTATGCTCAGACTTCTGCATCCACTCGCTTATCAAAGCTGGCAATACCTCTGTAGTATTCTGCTGAATCAGCACACCAATATTCAGTGTGATAAGCTTCTTAGCCAATGCGCTTGAAACGTACAGCAGTGCAGTCCCGTCTTTGCTCCACTGCAAGCAAGTCCTGAGCTCGCCCAATAGCTGCTCTTTTTGTACATTGAAGAGGTGCAATGCCAAGAGGTGTCGAGGGAGGCAGCTGCTAGTGCACTTAGATGTGTCCCAAAGATGGATATCTCCGCTACTATATGCTACTGCAAGAATTTCCAAGTTAGGCTCCACTGCAACAGCTTCAACCCGCCCAGTGTCCAACGCACATATCGTGCCTAGCACAGACCCATCTTCCAGTGAGAAGCACCGCACACTCGCTGCCTCATGTTCTTCATTAGTACCTCCTTCTGGGTTGACATGTGCTGCCACATAAATTACCTCCTTGTCGGCAGCGATGCGTCCACTCACAACCAGCCCGGTATTGGGATATAGTCCCGCGCCATCAACACAGATGGTCGTTTCGCACTTATTTACCATAACATCCACTCCTTTACATTTTATAGTGTTGTATGTTGGCTGCTTATATATACGAATCATCTTGTCGGCCGAGGTCGTGATTACATGTGTTGGAGCCCCACAAGTTGGTGGGAACAGCATACACAGCAGCCGTGGGACCTGGCATATATACCCTCAGAGTATGATGTATACACAAACCTGTCATCACCTCCGCTTCTGTTCCCCCTCGTTTTTTGTTAAGGGGCAAAGGGGAGGAAAACAAATAGCATGGAGCATCCAGTGGGCAGCCTGCGATTTCTCGCCCAGTAGCAATATACATGCCTCCAGTGTTTGGTTGATATGCGACAGTCCATACGTCATCATATGGAAAGTACTTTTTTGCTTGCCGTTTGAAGTTGGTAATACCTGATATGTCAAGAGATTCCAAGTCATGCAGCACGTATAATCCTTGAGTTCTCCTATCAGGGTCTTTCGTCGCGAGAACAAGGTTCCAGGTATCTTTTCCGGATTTCCACGAGTCAAGCAAAACATCTTGGTAATGCTTGTCCTTGATTAGCTGAGGGGATATGACAATACGATGCCGTATCTTATCGCGCACAAAATCCCATAGAATGATGTCGCCACGTACCCAAAGTACAACGCAACCAATGTCTTCGATGACCTGTAAATGTTTCAGATCAAAGACCTGTCTCACCAACTGTTCATTCTGAACCGTGGTGTTTTCTCATATTTCGGTAAAACAGAATTCATCAAGCACGCATGTGACCTTCTCACAGTACTATGGAGACATTTTGATGATCCTCGGAATCACAGTTGAAGTATGTTGGATGCATGCAGAGGATTAAGAGAATCCACACTGGCAGTCCATCAGCTCCACGAGCAATTTGACCGCTCAGGCTATAAGCATTATTAGGTGACATACAGTTCCGATGCTCCCAAATTTGGTCCAAAGATCCATAAGATAGCCAACCAGCAGCGTGACTAAAATGGCTTACTCCAACGGCACTGATGAAGACAGTGGGGATACGTACAGGAGGCTTGCACACCTACGATGCGCTGATTTCATCGACACATCTCTGCGCGCATTCAAGTTGCAGCAGTACTCTCTGCCTGATATCTGGCCGCTGACATTTACCTGACTCTCTCTCTCTCTGTGCAGAACTTTTGCAACTGGCAAATGTTTTGGAAAAGAGGTAGATCGAGGCGAGCCATAACTCCGGGGATCGAAGATGTTGGCACCGCAAGGAGTATAAGGCCAAAGGAGATAAGACAAATTACCTTGATGCTCTCACATGTGCCACCAGACTCATCCTGTACGACACCAACTGCTTTCCAAGATGCCGTCGCCACCACTTGTCCATCGAGCTCCTCGAGTGGAGTGGACGATGCATCTGACACTGTTAAAGGAGGTGGAGAATGGTCCGAGGATGCTCGCAAGAGCCGATCGGCCTCTTCATACAAGATGTCAACGACTGTTGCTGTGTTGCAAACGGCAAGCAGATCAGACACTGCCTCTGCTTGGCGCCCCAAGGCGCGCAGGCATGAGGCACGTAGCAGCAGTGCCTTGAGCTCGGCGTGGGAGGGAGGGCGGAACGAAGGGTGATGCTGAGGGCAATTGGGGGAATTACACAGGCCAGAGTATTCACCATGGCATGAGGGCACAGAACAGTCACCGTGGTAAAAAGGATGAGGGGGATGGGTGCACAACTCCGTAAGATGCACCGGAAAGCCATCATGTTCGGTTTTGATGTGCGTGAAGCAGGTCGGATCCATGCACGCTCGATGGAACTGTGGATGTGGCGGGGAAGTGAGGAGCGACCTGGAAGGCCGATGAGGGATGGGAAAGATTGGAGAAGACGGGGCTCCAGGTGGGGGCGGGGGAACTGGAGCGCTGCGTGCACTGTCCACCTGCAATTCTGAAAGTTTGTCGCAAGGAGGAGTGTCAGGTTGTGATAGGCCTTCACGAGAGCTGAGGTCAGGAAGTGACTGTACATACTTCTGGTTACTGCGATGATGGACCAGCAGCTTGTTTAGCTCACTGACCGCTTGAGTAAGGTCCCCTTTTGCTGAAAGGGCCTCCGCGAGACCAAATTTCCAAGCCGGCTGCACCTTTGACCGCTCCCTCCATTCTAGTGTTTCCAGGCGAGTTAACGCCGTGATCCATAGTTCCACTGCCTGCATTCGTGCATTGCAAGAAGATGCACTTCAGTGGTTGAAGAAGATTGGTGTCTTCTTCGTGAACATTATTAGAGTTTAAGCGATGGTAATTTGAGATTCATTTGCCTACCGTATGCCCGTTGAAAAGAAGAAACAAATCAGATTTCGTAAGCTTAAAGCTCAGGTAATTAGGCATAACAGGTGAGTAGAACGACCTGGAAAAACATAATCCCAACAAGCAGGCAAATCCCATCACGACAGAACGTGATAATAGTTTCCAGCAGGTTGAGATTCCCGAGCTCACCTGTTTGTGGTGTCCAGCCAAGGCCTTCTCCTTGGCCACAGCAGCAAATATGCGCGCACGCTTGGCTTCCTTGTCGTTATTTGCTGCCTTGTGGCGAGATGGTGACTCTTTGCATCCCGGCAAGTGACATCTTGCGATGAACGTCGAGTCACGTTCCACCATCGCATCAAAGAGACGGAAAGGATTTTCTTGATTCACCAACCTTGACAGCGTTAATAGCCACTCTTCAAAAGTGTCCTCTATCTTGTCCCAAACGCTATGCCCGAAACCCAGCTTTACCCGCTTTGTCGGCAAAGCGCACAGCACAGATCGAGCGGCATTCCCACGGTCGTACAACAAGTTCCGGGTATGCAACTAGAATCTGGCCAAGGGCAACAATGATTTTCGTGGCCACTCGACGACCTGTGCGCGTCTCGTCCTCCAGGGCAGTGGTTAGGACTTTAAGAGCGTGCTCGACCTCAATCAGGTTTGCTCGCGCAGCTGGCACAATACACTGGTTATGCTTTTGACGTTCGAAAGGCGCGCATACGCCAGCGATCACACAGCTGACCTTGCCGCGGCACGGCACGTGGGGTGATCGTTGCGCTGAGAAAAGTTGGATTTGAAAAACTCTCTTCGTTTTTTCTTCTTCAGCTGTTTTGACTTCGTTGCATCACTCGCTAATTGTCGCAGGGTGGTTTTCCCATCCATCTTCGACCAAATTTCGGTTACGCTGGGTGGGCCTCTCGCGTTATCTTTTAAAATATCTCCTTTAACCTTTATCCTAAATATTTTTCTTGTTTTACTTTTTTTGTGCAAGATGAAGTTCCTTTATCAGACTCCAGAGCGGGGGGATGTATTCCCCAAACAACGCGCAGACGCTTCCAATTCGGCGCGCTGATCAGCTGAAGGGTCTGAAATACATCATTAACGTGAGTGACACCTCAACGTTCAAAAAGAACGCGAACGTTCGACTTCGAGAACTTGCTCTTCGTCTTGCTCGTTGCTGTCGGAGCAGAACTCTACATGTACAAGTGAGCTCGTCTCGGTCTGGAGAAGTGAATCTGAAGTGAACTGATAAACTAAAAATTGTATCACGAAATAGAAGGTGTAGAGCTTAATTGAACGCAGACGATTTCCCGCGCCTATCGCAACTGGCTCATTATTGCAGCAGTCTGCGCCAGGATGCCTGCTTCTGGGCTCTCCGAAAAAGTGCTTTCAGCAACACGTTGCGCCCATCAGACTCTACTTTGCCGCAGCACTCAGATGTAAATCGAACTTTTTCCACCGAGCGAGCGAAAATATAAATCGTTTATCGTGGATACAACTTTGTCAACAAGCATGGAACTTCCGATATTTTCGCCGGAGAAGAGAAACGCACCGGTACCTCGCAGGACTGCTCACCGCCACTGCTAGACCACTGTACGTTGCGATGCCGCCCTTTCGCAGTGCTCACCGCCACTGCTAGACCACTGTACGTTGCGATGTCGCCCTTTCGCAGTGCTCACTTGTTAACTTGATTTATTTGAAGCTTTGGGAGAATGATATCACGAAGGAGTACGCGACGTTTGCACAAACTTGCCTAACTCATGTGCACCACTTTAGCGTAATCCCGACATGCGGGAACACCGTTTTTCAGCACACCTCGGATATTACGTTCCACCTGCAAGTTTTCAGGGATCGATATTTTACGAGGAATGCTGTATTGACTGCCCCGCTGTCCTTGTGCCCTGCACAACGTCACACTATAACTCGGGCCGCGCTCGAGGCCTTAGAGAGGTGTGCAGCTGAACGTTTGGGGACCTCGAGAGCACTGGGTGAGAGGTGCCCCTGGAATGGCACCGTACGTCCTATGAAGTTGAGTATCTTTCAAAGATTCTTTCACCTTTTCTCGACTATCGGTTGCGTGAGGTGCCCTCTGTGGCTGGCCGGCTGCTCGCTGCGCCCTCGGCTCGCAGGTTCCGGAAAACGAAAGCATCTTTATCTTTCATTAGGACCTTCCTTCAGCCCCACTCGATCATCTTCATCGACGTCCATAGTACCTTCCACAAGTTCCAAGTCGTCGCTTCTGTGTCCAACACCACTGGAGCTCGCGGAGCCCGTTTTCTGGCGGTGAGTACCCATCATTCGTAAGGCCGTACTGGCATCAGCGCGCTCGAAGAGATGGTGAAAGCCGCTTCAGCCTGCCGCGCCCCAGGCAGCTGTCCGTAGTCAGCATACCAAAAGCACAGGCCGCCAAAAGAGTTTGCGAAATCCGCGGGCAGTAAACAAGAAGCGGCGGGTGTTCCCAGCGAACAGCCTGGGACGCGTGTGCGCATCAGCTGGCTTGCGAGCAAGTTGGCAGAGGCCGAGGAGAGCGAGGCAGGCGTAAGCAGGCGCCTCGGGCATTGCATCTCTGCGGCATGGGAGCTTGAAGGCAGTGAAGGAACAAAACACTAGCGGAGCGCGACGCGAACATCGAGTTTGTGCGAACGGAGGCGGCCTCCGAGGAAGTTGGGCGCGGGGCAGTTGTTGCACGTGGGAACTTCTTCGTAGGTGATGCAGAGCGAGGTTCAGCGGCTGGGCGACCTTCTGGCCGAGCGCGAGCGGGAGGCCAATGACATGATCACCACTGCAGAAACTGCAGTCCGAGACAAAGAAAAACTGCAGGTCTGCGCTCGCTTACAGACTTGACGACACGCGTGCGGTGCACATGGTCCATGCTGTGTCTTCCCAGCTTATCGGGAAACATCCACCTTTCAAGCTTTTTTTGCTATATTTAGTTGCTTCTTTGGAATGATCCTAAGAAGGCGCACAGGCCATGAGGACGATGTTTGCAGTTATCTGTGCCATTTCCAAGCCTTTGCCGTGGTGCCAACCAAAGCGCAAAAGGTGCCGCAGTCCGAGCATAACATCGATAGTTTCCCAACTTTCTCTCAAATCACTGACAGTCATATCAGGTGCCAGTAGCGCATTGTTAAACATTCCATACTGTGCCACTCAATGGCTGCTCAGGTAACCTTCAAGACGGCACATGTCTAGAGCTCTTTTTCAGCTTGATGTAAGCTTCCTATAATTTATGTGGATTCACACTGATATTTGTACACATTCTGGACATATGCCATAACACAAACACACATAAACACGGTGTGAAAGGATTTGATCCTCCGAGCACGATACGAAGGCAGCTTTCTCTGATGCGGATTCCTCTCTTTATTGTTTGAGATCCGTCACCAACGGAAGTCCAAACCCGTTATCACACACACGCACACAAGCCGGTCTTCTGTGGCTAAATGCTGCCAAAGGAACAGGTGAAAGGCTAAGCCACACACACAAGTATATGTGATATAACTTTGAACGTTACTGTACACGCGTATCATATGTGGACCGGCTTTTGCATGAGTGCGCCTAACACGCTTGTGCCAACCCTCTCAGGTCCTAAGTGTACCCTTGAGACGAGTGCGCCAATATTTAGGATGCTCGGTCGACGTCGTGTAGGCATTTTGATGGTGGACGTGGCTATGGGCCCATTAGGGTATGTGGGGGCTTGTAAACTTGGTGATTGGGGCATGGTTGAAGCCGCTCAGGGTGAGTGCACGCCGGCGGTGTGATTCCGGAATTGGTTTAGGTTGCTCAATGAGGTTCAAGGGCTGGATGAGGTTCAAGGGTCGATCTGCACAAAGCTCCGGAAAAGCCATATGCAAAATGTGTGCTAACTCCTTTGATCCCTGGCATGGATACATCGTACCGCCGAATTATGTCTCCATGGTAGTCAGGTTGATTGGATGGTGGTTGTCAGAGAAATCAGTCCAAGGATAAGCACCTAAGCACTAGGAGCTTGAATCGCATGCTGTCAAATAGCCATGGCTGTATTAAAGCCACGGCACCTTCACTGTGGTTATAAAATCCAAAGATCACCGTAATTGATGAAGCCACCAGGTGTCAAGCAATGTGGTGGTCGGGAGCGGATGCTCGCAACTCAAAACATGCAATCCATCCACTTGGAAATATAGCCCCATAGCATGCCCATTAGATAAATCCAGTTGATGATCTTGCCGTCCATCTTCTTTTGCAATGGCATGTCCACAATGTGCCCATCGTGCTGAACAATTCACTTGTTTGATGCATGCCTTTCAAATCTTGAGTCAATCAAGTCTTGAGTGCGTTCCCAAAATCAAATGCGTATAGAAGTGTACTTTGACCTTTGCGTACCTTCCAAGGTGCCCCTTTGAATGTTGGATTGCACGCATGGGTGCAAATGTCCCTTTTTATGGGAAGTCTGCGAAAACCTTGGAAGCGGATTGATCAAAATTCGCCACTAGCTAGGAGTTCCCCGGAAGCATGACTGCGAGGATGATGGCCCAGTTCTTTCTTGTGTCATATGGGCTGATGCTGCATAGCCAGGGGCTGGTCCTCTTGTGTCACACGCAGGCTGGCATTGCATGGGCACGGGGTAGGTCACCTTGTGTAACACTGAGCTGATCCTGCATAGGGGCCCAGGCTTCTTGTGTCACACGAGGCTGCATAGTGCCTGATCCTGCATAGGGGCCCAGTCTTCTTGTGTCACACGAGGCTGATCCTGCATAGGGGCCCAGTCTTCTTGTGTGACGCGTGGGCTGATCCTGCATAGGGGCCCAGTCTTCTTGTGTGACGCGTGGGGTGACATTGATGCTGCAGTCAACGGTGCGTGAGATGGAGCTGCTCATCCAGCAGTGCAAGCTTGAGGAGCAGCGGAAGCTTCAGACACTCGACATCGAGCAGAAGGCGGAGCTGAAGCGGGTCACGGAGGAGTACCGTGAGAAGGTCGTGAAGGACGGCAAGGTGTTCCGTGAGAAGCTGGATGCGGTGGCTTCGGCTCGCACCGCCCTCGGTCGGAAGCTCCAAGAGCGCGAGGAAGAGGCGGCCAGGCTGGCGGCTGCGCTCAGGAAGTCGGAGGTGGCGCGTGAAGCGCGCGCAAAGAAGCTGGAAGAGATCAGAGGCGAGCTAAAGCAGGAGCAAGTTGCACGCGCCGCAGCAGAGGGACAAGCGGGGAGCTTGCTTCAGTTGTCGGAGGGCATGCAGGCGACCTTGAGCCAGGAGCGCAGCCGTGTAGATGAGCTCGAGGCCAAGCTGGCGGAGCGTGAGGATCTGATCGCGCAGGCGCAGCAGGATAAGCAGCAGCTGCACGAGCGGCTGTCGGACGCCATGGAGCAGGTCGGCGCCTACCCCCCTGTGACCGCACTGGAAATATGTTTGTATGATATGCAGCAAGGCTAAGTGGTGGAGCGTAAGGATACCTTCTGGTGGGCGCTCAGCAGTTCGATAAGCCCGCAATAAGCGCCACGAAGTCGGCGACCACATACCCACCATAAATAAATAAAAACAACCCTTTCGGGTTGTGTGGCTATGTTCTAGGGGAGCCTAGCCCCTTTATATCCGCCATTGGTATAGCTCTCTGGGCTGCGGGCAAGTTGATTGGCTCAGGTTTGTTAGTGAGAAACCGCTTTCAGGCGCTTTAGGAAACATGGCAGCAGTATCGAGTTGAGATCTTGGGAGTCTTGGAAGGCGAGGCCCGAGGTGAAGCGGAGGCGGTGCTCATTGGCTCCGGACTTCTCTGAGGCTCCATGCTCCGCGGGTGGGGCTGGTGTCAGATCAAGGCGCAGACGGAGCTGGCGTGCAGGGCAGAAGGAGCCGCAGGGAAGCTCGGAGCCGAGCGGCAACACTGTGCCGGGCAGGTGCAGTGGCTCAATGAGCGGGCCACCGAGTTGGAGATGCAACTTGCACAAACGGAGCGGGACCGCGCGCACGAGCAGGAGAAGGCCCTTAAATTCGAGGAAGAGGTGAAAAGGCTGCAGCTGAGCGGTCAGGGCAGTGCGAACGAGGTGGCGCGGCTGCAGGCCAGCTGCCGCCTGCTGGAAGGGGGGCACACGGCGCTGCAGGAGGAGCTGGCTAGTTTGGGCGAGTTCAAGCATCGATGGCAGGCGGCGACGGAGGAGGTGATGGTGCTCCAGAGCGAGCGTGAGGCGCTGGAGCTACGAAGGGAGGCGCAGGACGCGCGCATCAACGAGCTTGCCACGGAATCCCAGGTCAGCCCTCCCCTCCCTGCAAATTAGTGCAGGTTGGCCATAGCCCTCGAGTCCTCAAAGGTGCCCCTTTCCCTCCGAAGCTGTCAGTGCTTCCTCATCCATCCATCCATCCAAAGGGGTGTTTTTTTTTTTTTCATCCATCCATACTATTGCAGCGAAAATGTTGCCACAAGAAATCGTCGCTGTTGCTATCAACCCTCGTCGTTCCCGTGATGAAGATGCACCATGGGCAGATTGAGTCCCCGGCGAAACCGTTGCACTCATCAGATCGCCTGCACACGCTGGTTGGCTGGGTGCCACGACGATCCAACTGACAACGTTTTCGATTGAATTGGAAGGATTGTGGGGTTGGAGGGCCGCACGGAGTGGGAAGGGGGGTCCTCTCTGCGGGCAGCCATTTTTTTCGTTATGCGCGGGCGGGCAGAGGGTGCGCCAGGTGGCAGAGGCAGAGAAGAAGATGCTTGTGGATGAGCAGAGTAGGTTGCAGCACAGCTTGGAGTTGAGCCAAGAAGAGCTGCGAGAGCTGCGGCAGCAGTTGCAACAGAGTGAGATTGCTGTGCAAGAGCAACGTGTGGAGCTCGAGGCGGCGACTGAGACGGCCTCCTGCCTCGCAAAGACACGAGGGGACCTTGCTCAGATGGAGAATGAGCTGGCCGGCACTCAGAATATCAAAGGGCAGCTGCAAGCGGCGCAAGAGAAGAGCAGCGCGTTTTCAGACCAGGTGACATCACTGACAGCGCAGGTGCGTGTTCTGGAGGAGGACAGGAATGCAAGCCGGTCGGAGTGCCAGGTTGCAACCCAACGGCTGGATCAAGAGGGTCAACGGTTGGAGGCAATCCTGGAAGAAATGGACGGGTTGAAAGAACATCTTCAGGTGCGGGCGTGAGAACTCTCTGAGAAAAGCGGCTCCATCGATGAGAGAGTGCAACATGCCCTTCCTCCCGAACAGGTGTTGCATGTGGCGTGATAGAGAAGGCCCCATGCTTTCCGGATATCTCAATCATGGGATGACAGATTTTCTTTCGCGCTTCTTGTCTGAAGCTCGTTCGATTCGATGGGGGATTCCTCATCTGAAAAAGCCGAGCATAGAGTTCTTAGGAGTATATGCAGAGTGTCGGCCATGGATTCCCCATGTAGTTCGATGGACGACGAATCCTTAGAGCTCTCCGTCGACCACCGAAGGACGTCGGTGGCAGTCTATTCGAAGCAGTGCTCCGCTGGAAAGTACCAGCCCGTGGAGACTTTCAATGTGCCACATCTGTACTACGCAGTGGGGCTCGGGTGGCTCAGTGAGGCTTAGGGGGTCCCATTCTTCACGAGTGAGCTCCGGAGATTCCGGATAAGTTTTCCGAAGTGTGTGCTGAATCCTTTGATCCCCGGCGTGGGTACATAGTGCAGCCGGTCTTCTGCGGCTACGGGGTGCCAAAGGAGTCGGTACAAGGATAAGCACACACAACAGGTTGCACGGCAGCATACGGCGTCTCATCAGCTTCCCTGCCCACGCGGCGAGGTTGTTGGCCGTGCTGGAACTAACAGTGATGAGCAGCTGTCGGGAAGGCGACGACCGGTTGGTGGACCATCGGCCATCGGGAGGGCTTGAGACACGCAGGCAACTGTGGGGATGGGACCCCAAGTAAGAACAGTGCAGCACGACAGTTGCAGTGCAAGTGTAGAGCGCATTGCTCAAGTTCGCAGCTTCCTCGCAAGATATCTAGTGCAAGGGCTTCAGTCCCATAGAGTTGGTGTTGGAGGTAGGGGGTCGCAAGCGCAGATCGGTGGCGGGCGCGCAAGGTTAGATGGGAGCAATCCAGCTCATCATTCTCAGCCCCTTGGGACAGCCCTTGGGAATACCGGCCGTGTCGTGGGTGGGCAAGCTCTCTTGAGACCAGGCTCTACTAGAGCAGGTAGAGGGCAGCGGAGCGTGGGCTTGGTGGTGAGGAGATGACTCGAGCAGCTCGGGGGCAGAGGTGAACTCGAGCAGCTCCAGAGACATGGCAGCAGCGCATCGGCGGTGCAGGTGCAGGGGGGCTCAGGTAGCTCAGTAAGGCTTAGGGGGTTCCATTCTTCACTAGTGAGCTCCGGAGAATCCGGATAAGTGTCTCGAAGTGTGTGTGCTGAATCCTTTCCTCCCCGGTGAGGGCACATAGTGTAGCTGATCTTCTGTGGCTACGTTGTGCCAAAGGAGTCGCTCCAAGGATGAGCCACACACTTGGGATTTTATTATTGCTTGTGGCTTGAATGTTATGTTCTGCGTTTTGGTGATGGGGGTTGCCCGTATATTCAATGGGGACATCGATTCGGCAGCCACCTGCATTAATGACCGATGGCCATCTTTTTGTTGCAACAGGAAATTTTAGGAGAGGACGACGTTCGCACACCTACCGCTGGGCGCACCCCAGAGCGCAGCCCCCGTGCCCAAACAGTGTCACTCTCTGTTCTGATGGTGTACCTCGAGCAATTAGTCATAAGGTTGCGCTCGGAACACGCTGCGCTTGGAACCCAGTTGGAGGCCGCAGTTGAGGAGCGCAACTCGAAGGCTGCCGAGCTGGAGACGGCGTCATCGGAGATCAAGCGACTGCAAGGACTCCTCGATACCCGCACAGACGAGCTGCATACACTTGAGCGACAAGTGGGCAGCCTGGAGGGGTCATCTGTGAAGCTGAAGGCATGTGGGGAGGAAATGACAGACCTGAGCAATGCTCTGAGCGGCTGCAGAGCGGAACTGCAGCAGCGAGAGACGGAGCTGAGTGCACTGCGAGAGGAGGCGCAGGAGACCACGCAAGAGGCAGAGCGCGCCGCAAAGAAATATCAAGAGGAGGTTGAGAAGCTGGAGGCGCAGGTGCGCGTAAATTGCAGATTGCGGACTTGAGCTCGCATCTCTTGGGCCCCAAAATGGTGTTGACGTCTGGATGACGTTTGGATGCTCGCGTACGCATTGTCTGGTCCATTACAGTACAAGGACTGCCATGCATTTGTTTTGCATGAATCCTTCTCTAATTTGTTCCAGCCAATTCGTCCGGCTCAATTTCAAGCCCTCGACCGGTCTAACTAGGGGCCATTGACTCCGTCGAGCTGTTAAGTTGCGGTCCGTGTGTACTATCAGATGCCTCTGTGTCTGGTGCGCACCAAAAGGGCGTCGTGGTAAAGTCAGAGTAGATATTTCAATTGTCGACGTGGCAAAACTCCAACGTGTGTGTTTGAAAGGATCTGACGGTTCGAAATGAATTTCCCCAAGTTTCCTTGAATAAAGATCCTCATTTTTTAAAATTTGTGTGATCGATCTATATTCTGAAATTTATATATTTACTTTAATGAATACCGGTGCACTAAAGATGGGCTTAGCTTTCCATATTTCGGTACAAATCGTGCGATGTGCGAAGCATCTCGAGATCAATATGGTGTCACGTGTGCAAGTGCATTTTACCCGTGTGCGCTGGCAATGCATCTGGTGGAATCATTGCGTTCATACCAGCCCACGGAATCCCTGAATTGGTGAAGCCCCGCAAATGATCATCCGTCACTGATGCAAGCGACTTCTTGCTCGTTCATTTCTTATGTTGTCACAGCAATGGCGTCATTCATTTGAATCTCAGTGAGGTGATTGATTTGAATCTCAGTGATGGTGCTATCACAAGGCGAAAGCGACGAGATCGGTACTGACGCTTTGGCTTGGTGCCTCGTGTGCAGGTGGAGGGGCTCCAGGAGCAGGTGGAGCGTGGCCGGCGGGAGTTAGAGGCGACGCGCTCCAAGGCTATCTCGCAGGTGGCGCGGGTCAGAGCCGAGGAAGCGCATTCCTGGGAGGTGCGGCTCGCGGAGGCGGAGTCCACTGCTGAGCAGGAGCGCGGGCGAGCCGAGGCGGCCCACCAGAAGGCTGCAGTGCAGGCGGCAGAAGTAGCGGAGGGGCTGACTGGCCAGGTGGAGGCACGTGCTGCGGAGGTTGCCATGGTGCAAACTGAGGTGGCGGAGAGGGCGGCGGCTCTGGAGGTGGGGACGCGGCAGCAGCAGAAGCTCGAGAAGCAGATCGCGGAGCAGGACCAGGACCTGCAGCATTTACGGAAGGAACTACAAGAGATGACCGCGATCAAGGAGGGCATGATGGTGGAGGCAGAGGGCGCGGCGCAAACGCTGCGGGAGCTGGAAATGGAGGCAGCGACGGCTGGGGAGCAGCTGAAGTTGATGGAGGTGTCGCGGGATGAACAGATTGCCGTGTCGGGCAAGCATGAGATGAAGGTGATGCAGCTGCAGCAGCGGATGTCAGCAATGACGGCGCAGGTGGCCGCGCTCAGGCAGGAGAGCAGCACGTTGCAGCTTCAGCTGGATGAGGCGCGTGCGCAGCATGCTGAACATGAGCGGTTCGAGCAGGAGACGAGCAAGGGCTTACAAGATGACCTGGCAGCAAAGCAGCGGGAGCTGGCAGAGGTGGGCCAATCCGACCGCCTTGTCATCTGAGAAAGGACTTTGAATCATCGCCTTTAATTAATTGAACTATTTGACAATCTTGGACTGTGATGGCACTTCCAAGGGAACCCATTGGTTCCTGAGAACTAAGGCTGCTGCGCCCCAGAGCTTGGTGCGCTATGATGAGAGCATAACCCACTGAGGTATGAGGGGCTGGATGTTGTTGGCTTCTGCGGCCGATCTGCTCATTGAACGGGGCTCTAGGGTGGTGTGTTGCAGGTTGTGGCCCAGGCGGCAGCTGAGAATCGCGGGATCTCATCGCGGGATGAACAGATCGCGGCCCAGGCAACCTTGGTGGAACGTCTCGAGGGAGCGCATGCGGCACGGGAGGCTGAGCTGCATGCTGCCATGTCAGATCAGGAGCTACGGGCGGAGGCGGGACATGCATCTGCCGAAGCGCAGCGGCAACGGCTTCTTGAGGAATTGCTGGTTGCGCAGGAGCATGGCGCGCAAGAGATGGGACGCACAGCGGGGCTTGCCGCTAAGCTGTCAACCCTGGAGAAAAAATCCAAGGTGCAGGAGGCGGCGCAGGTGAGGTGGCATCTCTGCAGCTGAGTTCATGCTCATATGAGCGCAGAGCTGATGCGCATGCACTCTCTTGACAGGCTGCTTGGGCTTGGACACGCACAGTTGCTCCGTTGTAGCCTCTTTCACAAGCTTGCTGCGGCACCGATCAGCACGATGTCTGAGTTGCGAGCTTGTCAAAAGAAATCAGGAAATTCGTTTGTGCCCCCCTTCCCCAACCAGCCCCTCAATCCTGTCATGTTGAGGTGGAAGCAGGTGGCAAGCTCTCAGGCGGCGGCGGAGGAGACGAGGTCCTTGGAGACTGCGCATGTGCACCAGGTATGGGGACGGCCTCTACTTGCCACGTGCTCGAAAATTATCTGCTTACCAGCGTTACACACAGTGCCCGCTTTCCAGGTCAGGTGTGCGAACAGTCACTGGGGGGGGGGCTCCACCGGATGAAGCACGCCCACTCAGTCGACTCCAGATCATAATACACCAGGATGTACGTCAGGGGTACCCGGCCTCAGACAGCCATCGGAAGCTGCTGGTACCGCCCCGAGCGCTGCGAAAGCGCAAACCCCGAGTGATAGATCCCATGCCACTGGGCCAGAGTCCAAGCCCGCTTGGCCAACGATGGCCCGGCTTTAAGTGCTTGTCCAGGCCCCTAGCAGGACCCCCACCGAGGCATGCTTCGTCGGCTGAGGCAGGTCATAAGGTGCCCCGTCACCATCGAAGATGGACCCTCACGCAGCAAGCCCCGCAGCTCAGCATGTCGGGCTGTAACCCCTGCAATATGGGTGCGGACCGTAGAGGAGTCCAGGCGGAAAGGACGGACCTACACCGCGTAAGCCGCATAACCCATCGCACCCTGCAGCGTGGCGGGCAAGCAACGGTCAGCACACTGAGTGAGAAAGTCCACAGAGTCCTGGAGCCCCCGGCGCTGCCCCTGGACGCTCGCCCTGAGAGCTTCGCTGTGGAACGTCCTCAGCTTCTAACATGAACATCAAGGACATCCAGTCAGAGACGGACCCTTGATCACCCAGCTCAGAGCGAGGAATTTGGAGGTCGGTAGGATAATCAACTTCTACTAACTTCATATATCCAGTAGAAAGTGTACGAACACACACTCATACGCACACACACTGTTGATTGATTTAAACTGATAATGGATGTTTGTTCGTTACACACAGTGCTTATATCACATAGCACTGTTCAAGTGCTCACTGTTACTCAGTCATAGCTCCTTCTATACTCGTACTAGTACTCTTGTGTTCTTGTGACAGATACTGTATCCATTTTGAATTGATCTTCTGTCTCTTGTAATCTCATTGTCATCATTGTTCTGTTCACCTTTACACATAGTACTGTACTCTGTCATACTGTCATACAGTCATACTGTCATACTGTCATATAGTCATTGAATTTGTCTTTTGAGCTCTCTGTCTTTAACACTGTCTCAGAGTCCACAGTTTTCCTACTCCTCCTTACTCATGCTCTTCGAAAATATCTCAATACCACAGCACTGAGTACCTGAAAACGGTCCAAAGCTAGACTTTTGGTAAAGAAGTCTGCCAAATTTTCCTTCGTAGGCACTTTTGCAATAACAACTCTACCCAGCTCTACCAACTTTGCCACATATCGATTCCTCACTGCCACATGACGTGTCGCTGCATTGTTCAGAACATTTTCTGCCTGTGCCACCGAAGCATGATTATCTCCATGAATTGTCACAGG
This sequence comes from Cymbomonas tetramitiformis, assembly GCA_001247695.2. NCBI lineage: Eukaryota > Viridiplantae > Chlorophyta > Pyramimonadophyceae > Pyramimonadales > Pyramimonadaceae > Cymbomonas > Cymbomonas tetramitiformis. Next base: position 32,771 of record LGRX02007561.1, read on the forward strand.
TTGCTTGACAGGCGAAAATTCAGACAGCAGATTTACAACATACTCTACGTCCCGTGCACATTCTGACAGCGCTATCAGTTCTGCCTCTGCCGTGCTAACTGCAACTGTCTTCTGCAACTTAGACGAATACATGACAGTGCTTCCATTCAGTCGCACCAATGAACCTGTAACAGAGCGCCTGGTCACTTTATCTGCAGCATGGTCCGCGTCTGTATAAGCTGTCACTATCAACTCAGCAGTCAGTGAAGCTGGCGAACTGCACTGCAAAGTCAAACAAACATGAACAGTTCCCTTCAAATATCTCAGCACACGTTTCAAATGCTGCCAATGCTCCTGCCCATAGCAGTGAGAGAACCTGGCCAGATAACAGACTGCTGTCAGAATATCAGGCCGTGAGCAACGTGCCAGCCACATCAGTTCCATCACCAGGTTGACATAAGGAAACTTCTCCAACTTCTCCTCCGAGTCCACTGGCAACAAAGACAGTCTGGGCTCCATAGGTGTCATACACGGATTGCAGTCCTGCATAGAATACCTCTCCAGCATACGCTGTATCAGCCCAACCTGACTGATTTGGCACTCCCTGACAAGACCATAGTCACTGAAAGTCAACCTCATGCCCAGCAACTCCACCAACGGGCCCTTGTCCTTACTCGGATACTTCTCACTGAATGCTTTGAAGAATTCCACCTTCCACTCCACTGATGAAGTGAACACAGTGTAGTCGTCCACGTGTACGTACACAAACACCACCAGTGTACCAAGCTGCCAGATGTAAAAGAGACACGGGTCAATGTTGGACACCCGGAGCCTGCTGTCATAAGCCAGCAGAAAGTTCTTGCTCGTCTTGTACCAGATGCGCGGTGCCTGTTTCAAGCCGTACACACTCTTCTGCAAAATTCCATACAGTACTCCCCGTACTGTCCGTGCATTAGGCCAGCTGACATACATAGGAGTGTCCACGTCCAGCTCTCCGTTCAAAAAGCAGGTGATGACGTCCAGAGCAAACACCAATAGTCCCAACACCAAACCGAGCTGAATAAGAATTCTCAACGTTGACAACTGTGTACACGGGGCATACACGTCCTCATAGTGCACCCCATGCTGCTGACCATTACCACACACCACCCATCTGGTCTTCCTCTCAGTCACCTCTCCAGCAGAGTCCAGCTTCGCTTTGTACACAGCTGTCATGCGCATTACCTTCTCTCCAGCAGGTACCGACTCCACCGGCGCGATTGCCTTCTTCACGTCAATAAGAGCGCACTCCTCCTTGTGATCTGACTCCTGCCACTGCACTGCATCAGGTCCCTTCAACAACTGAACCCATCCTTTCGGCTCGGTCACTCCAACTGGCAACCCCGTCAATTTCTCCTCACGAGCTGCCAAAGCAACATGACGATTCTCAAACCTCACTCGAGCCTCACACACATCAACTGCCGAGCCACTCACTCCAGCATGACGTTCCAATATCACCTGATACGGCAACACGTGATCCTCTCGTGCCGTAGCACACACCACTGCTGCCTCCCATTCACCTCCTCCTGACTGCTGCAACTCCACCTTCTCAAACAAAGGATAGAATGAGTTCACTGTCAACTTCACACGAAACTCAAACAACAGCTCAAGATGCTCCACCCGTGCTTCCAGAAACACACTCACCGGTGTCCAAAATGTTCTTCCACCAGCACTTTTCAACTTCACTACACCAGTGAACTCATCACCCTTTGGCTCCACGTAGGCACGCAGTTCCAGTATCACTGTCGCTGTACCCCCAAACGCTGTAACGAAGTTTCCATCCAGAGCCTCGCAGTCGTACAACGATCTCAACGGTGTCAGCATAGAGGGATCCCAGGACATCACCAGCTTTCCATACTGATCAACGCGCTCGTCGAACCGGACCATACCACTTCTGACCACCTTCTCCTTGTCCTGGCTGTACAGCAGATAAGCCGTAGATCTCTCTTCGTGTCCCACGTAGATCAAAGGAGTAGCCCGATCAGCCAGTTTGGAACGCAGGCTCGCGTCGATGAAAGCGTACGCACGACAACCAAACACTCGTAGCACAGACAGATCGTACTTCTGGTTCAGCACCTGCAAGCTGGACTGCATACCCAGCCCAGCCTTGCAAAGTCGATTGATAAGATACACAGCGTGCCTCATAGCCAAAGGCCACATAGTCGCGGGCAAACCAGCAGTCGCCAACATAGCCCTCGCCTTCGTCTGCAGAAACTTGTTCATGGTCTCCGCCCTGGCATTGTTCTCGTGCAAGTACGGTGACGTTGTCCTCTGCACAATAGCATTGTCCTCACAGTACTTCTTGGTCTTTCCAGACACGATGGTAGAGTCATTGTCAGAGTGCAACACCAGCACGTCCAAGTCGTACACCACCTGCTCAACACGAGTCTCCTCCTCAAGGAACACTCGCCCAGTCGCCCTCACCATTTTGCGATAGTCCTCCAGAGCGTCCACATACTCCAGCTTCTGTTTCCAGACATAGAAGTGACACACGTCAGAAAAGTCATCCACGTGAATAGTGTACCCACGATAACCTTTTGTAGATGTCACGAACGGTCCGCCATGGTCAGTGAACGTCAGCTGCCCCATCTTGACAGACACCTCCCTCTTGTCCACCACCTTCCGTACAGACTTCGGGACCCTTCCCCTATCTGTCGTCTGTGATGGCCTCTTCGGCGCCGCCACCTGGCACGCCATACAGTTCACCGAACAGCTCAGTACATTGCTGTTCCTCAATTCCTCAGAGTTGACCCCAAGGTCCAACCCCTGAAGGTCCATGACCTCCACATACTTGTCACAAGCATGACCAAGCCTGAGATGTGCAACAACCTTCACGTCCACCCTCGGGACCACATACTGATCAAGATACAGCACAACCACTGGCCACGGAGTCCCCTGGATAAAAACACGACCAGGCTCGGACTCCTCCAGCTCAGACACGTTATAGCACTGATCCGTTCTCGCTGAGAATATCACGCTGCCCTTCGAGTATACGTGCAACTCCTCGAACTTCGCCGTCAAACTCCACCACGCAGCATTTGGCTTGTACGGCACCACAAGCATAAACTTCGTGTTCACGGGGTCCTTAGGAAAGTCCATGAGTATCTTGGTCAGCAGTCTCTCAATGAACATATCGTCGTACGGTGGATTACCCCAGAAGCTGCGTCCCGTCAGACAATGAAGAAACACCGAGTTCACCAACGAGTAGTACTCGCTCACCTGCCGATTGTGCTCGTCAGCACACATATCCAGATGAAAGGGCCCCTTCTCAATGTTCCACCTCTGGAACTCGGTGAACTTCCAGTTGCATTTGTCCCTCACCGGACTACTCTTCTTCTTGCCGCACTCCACCCCCGGCAGCGCCGCCTCCTGTACGACAACCTCAGGTAAAACATACACGTTCCCCTTTCTACAGACGTCGTACTCGCACAGATTCTTCTTGTCCTTCAGCACACGGTCCCCAAACTGTGCATACAAACCGTACTTGTCCTCCAGGCTCACCGCGGACACCAGATTGAAGGGGGACTCAGGCACATACTGCGCCTCTACCAACAGCACGTCAGCCTTCTTCGTCACCCGATTCCACAAGGTAATATACCCACGGCCTCCCCCACGAGACGTCGTCACCTCTCCAGCCATGACCTTGAACGCCACCGCTGATGACGCGTTCACCTGAGCGCCCTCAAACATAGACAGGTCATTAAAAATAGACCTCGTGGCCATGCTATCAAAATACAGCTCTCTCTCAGAGTCCACCACAGTTGCTGCACACAGGTCTTCCTCATGCACCGAGTCCTCATAGTACTCCTTCTGCACTAGTGCGTCATTCTCCTTGTCTCTGTCGTACACACCGTACACCCAGGTGTCCTCCAATACCTCACCAGTGTATATCACCTTCTGGTTTGCCACTGTAGCGACCACCGGACAGGCAACATGAACTTCTTCATGATTCTCCAAGCTCCACAGCTCCTCCGCAGAAACTTCCGTACGACGCGGCCTCGCTGAACTCGATGAAGGTCCATTCTCCACCGTCGCTGCTACCGCGTCAGGTGACTTCTTCGCCGCGATTTTCTTCAGCCTCCGCGCATAGTTCTCACGAACCCCTTTCTCCTTAGCAGGATTGAGCTTGATGAACTCCTCCATACCTGCCGGGTTGCTTATCCAGCACTTCTCTGCAGAATGTACACCAGAGCACGTAGGACATATCAATTTCTTCCCGTCATTGAACCTCTTCTCCTCGCTCTGCCTCCTTCTGTCCGCAACCAGTGCTCTTGCCACTGCAACAGCCTCCTCGTCCACAGTAGCTCCCACAATACTCGATGAATGAACCGCCGATTGCTGTACGACATTCACATAGAAATACTCAGACCTCTGCATAAGCATATCAAACGAAGGACGTCGTTCCTTACTGATATCCGCAACCACCTGCGAATACTCCATAGGCATAGCCGCAACAGCCAGAGCAGTCACCAGCACCTCCACAGTTGTCGGGTCAAGCTTTGCACCCCCATAGTTGGCCACTGAGCACATAACGTCACCAAAATATCCCAACTGCTTCACCGGGTCCTCATTGGCGTTCACCGTCAGCTTGCATAGCTTCTTCATTGAGCCCGCGAGTTGACCAAACAGCTGCGGCTCCACTTTACACTTCAGTTTCCTGAACGCCTTCAACCCGTCGTTACCACAGCGTCGTACAACGTCAAAGGCGTCCCCAGCTGTCACCTGCTTCAAAATAGCTGACAAAATTGTACTGGCCATACTCGCAGAACCAGGCACAGTAACAAAACTGCCGCTGTCGTCAAAGACCTCTTCAAATTCGTCCTCGTCCTCTGCCTGTGACGCAGGCTTGTCTTCTGCCCGTGATGAAGGCTTCTCCTTTGCAGCCATGTTGCCATATCCTCTCGATTTAGGCATATACAAGTCCAGTCCTTTGATATCTGCAATATCTGACACTTGATAGTCGCACACCAGTTCTAGCAGCTCAGGATAAAACGTGACTGCTGACTCTAACTGTGTCTTAAATTGTACCCAGGACTCATACTGATTCCTCTCTGTACCCGTGTACTTCGTCGTACCCAACAATTTCACAACGCACTGAACTGTCTTCTGTGCGTTGGCAGTGCTCATTGCACTCGACGCAGCTTCTTCATTCTCTGTCGATTTCCCAGACTCCTTCTTCTCTGAAATCAAAGCCTGAATTGTCGCTTCCATTGATTTCATAAAACTAGCCTGCTGCTCTACCAATTCCTGAAGCTGCGATTCCCTCGTAGGATACTTTACGTCCGCCATGACGGCTGTATCTACACTATCAGACCTATATCAGGCCCATAACCTAGGATAATCAACTTCTACTAACTTCATATATCCAGTAGAAAGTGTACGAACACACACTCATACGCACACACACTGTTGATTGATTTAAACTGATAATGGATGTTTGTTCGTTACACACAGTGCTTATATCACATAGCACTGTTCAAGTGCTCACTGTTACTCAGTCATAGCTCCTTCTATACTCGTACTAGTACTCTTGTGTTCTTGTGACAGATACTGTATCCATTTTGAATTGATCTTCTGTCTCTTGTAATCTCATTGTCATCATTGTTCTGTTCACCTTTACACATAGTACTGTACTCTGTCATACTGTCATACTGTCATACTGTCATACTGTCATACTGTCATATAGTCATTGAATTTGTCTTTTGAGCTCTCTGTCTTTAACACTGTCTCAGAGTCCACAGTTTTCCTAGTCGGCGCAAGGATCTAACCAGGGTAGGGGCGCAAAGGAGAGGCGTGGGAATGGGGCGGCCGTGCTCAGGTTGTCTGGGATGATGACTTGAGACTGGGAGCGGGGCGGCCGGGGAACGCAGCGGTGGTTGGGTGGCGGCACGGCGCCGCTTCTAGTTCTAGGGAGGTGCAGCGTAATAGATGGAGGCCTGCGAACGTGCACGCACCACGCACCTCTCCCAGTCCAACAGGGCAATTGCAGGGCTGTAGGGGCAGGCGGTGGGCGCCAACCAGCGGACATGGCAACGATACATCTTGTGGGTGGCGCGGCAAGACCTGGCAAGACTGGGGGCGCCCTTCCCCCACGCGTCCTCTGCCTGGCAGGGACCCCAGCCAGAGTCTCACATGTATAAAAGAGGCTGGGCAAGCTGGTTCCCACGGTCCTCAGCGTGTCCATGGCTTGTACTTCCGGCGGTGGTGGTCAGTGAGTGTGAGCTAACCACGAGCTTTGTGCTGCGCTGGCGGATGATGCAAGGAGCAGTGGCGGCTTTCTCCGTCGTCGATTTCTCACTCTATGGTTTGAGATCCGTCACCGACGGAAGTCCAAACCGATTCGTATGCGCACATCCGGATAAGTGTCCCTGAATTTGTGATAAGTCCCTTGATCCCTGGTGTGGGCGCACAGTGCAGCTGAATTTGCTTTCTATGGCCTGCTGGGACTTTGGATCGATCCAAGGATAGCACATACTCACGCGCGCACAACGTATGGCGCGAGATTCCTTTCTAACACAGGGATTGGGGCACCGGGGGCATCCTGCTTGGGCGGAGCTCACAGGTTGAGTTGCACAAGAAGGCAAAGCAGGCGGCCCTGGAGGCTAAGGCAAGCCTTGAGCAGCGCCTCGGAGCCTTGCAGAAGGACCTGGGCCTAGCACAGCGATCTGCACGGGAAGCGGAGCAAAATTACAGCAACGAGGCAGAGCAGGTGAGCCATGCGGGTGTTGCAAAAGAAGCAAGCTGCATTGAGCTTTTGGCCAATTGTGTACAACAGTGTCTCCAGCGGGATATGTTTTGTTGCAGCGCGACAGGATATAGCAAGCTCACGTATCATTCGAGCAGGTGCAAATAAACACTATTAATATGAACTAGTTTCCTCAGCAGGGGGGGCTCTCGCCCACCCACATCTCCCCCATCCGTGGGTGGATACCCTGAGAGCTTGTGCACTGGCGCCCGCTGCGTACCAAGGCCCCCAGTCAGGATCTCAAACACTCCTGCAGAGTGCGACCTCGACCCCCGCCTTGCTGCTAGAAGCTGGGGGTTAGTTCCTCGCGGGGTCCTCGTGGGTGGAATTAGGCTAGGCCCTTCCCGCCAGACCCTTTCCTTTTGCCCTTGCCGTCCCGGTCCCTGTCCTTCCGGTTAAGAGTCGTTGGCATGCTTCAAGTTCTGCTAGGTCTTGAGGTCGTTGAACTCGTGAAACCAGCGGTCAAAGATGTTGGAACAGTTGCTGCCTGCGTATTGTGGATTTTGTCCTCCATAGCCTCAAGCTGCGCTGCCAACACCGCCGGGTGACGCCCAGGATTATCTTCTTGCTCAACTCGAAGCTACATGGTGCGCTGGTTGCCCAAGTTCCAGTACACGCCCTGAACGGTTTAACTCAGTCAAAAAAACTCCTCCGGGATCTCTTCCTCATTGAGCTCAAAGAACTGGGCCTCCACCTACTCGGCGATCTCCTTGGCGGCAAAAAGAGATAACAGCATCGGAGTGAGGGTTTTGTACTCGAAGTACAGCTAGAAGTTCGGCTGTTTGGTAAGCTAGTCGACAGTGTGTGAGCGTTACATGTCGTACAACACGGGCACGTTGCGGAGCTGCGAATTCTTAGGTCGCTTCGGGTACAGGCTCGTATACGATTAGTGCTCCACGTAATCCTCTTCATTTAGCTTCTCAGGGCATCTCGGCCCGCAAGGAAGCTCGACGTCCTTCGCGCCAGCTTCCGCCTTCCCGCGCGTCTCCGTTATTTTTAATTCACTCAGTCAGGTCAGGCATTTGCTTGAAGAGTTGCTGCGCAGCTGTTAGCGAGTGCAAATGCACTCTCTCAGATGTTACGGCGTCCACCTTGGTCCCCGCGTCTTGGAACTCGTTGGGAAGTGTTCCACCACTCAACTTCGGACCCTCAGTCTTCACTATTGGGGCCATTTTGATGTTTTGTTTTCCAGGGTGCTCACATGGCAGGGCGAACAATTGTACCTTGCATGAAGTTTCTTTTGGTTACGAAAGAAACAGGGCTATGGCTTCGAAAGCTATGCATCCTAAATACTGTCCGTATCATCTCTCGACTGTCATGCTGACTCGATTTGTCCGTACAGCGTCATCAGAAGGGGGACGAGAATATGACTCACCCACCAATCAACTAATGCTCTATAGTATAAGATTTTTTATCACAATGAACACAATGACAGTGTTGTCTCCGACATTGAAAGTTGTTTTTTTTTCTCTCGATTCTGATTCTTACACAGCTTGAAGCCTTGGTTCAATGTCAAGTGAGGCGAGTCTGATCATTTGGGTGGCGTCATTATGGCAGGCGGAGGCACTGGAGCGTAGGTTAGAAAAGCAAGGAAGTGAGAACAAGGAACTCGCACAAGAGATTACTGTGCATCAGAAACGGCTTGCTGCAGCGGAGTCAGAACTGAGTTCTTCCCGTGTGACAGCAGCCGCAATCAGTGAGAAGCTGGAGGGATCAGAGGCAAGCATGGCAGACCTCGTGGCGAAGGTCGCCCATCTTGAGCAGGCCAGGCGAGATGATGCTGCGGGGCGAGAGAAGACAGAAATCTCTGCAGGAGCCCTTCAGGAGAAGATGGCCGCCATGAATTTGGAGCAGATGCAGCTGCTAGGGCAGCGTGATGGAATGCAGTGCCAATTGCTGGAAGCGCAAGAACAGGTTGAACGACTCCGAGAGCAGCTAATGTTCGTAAAGAGAGAGGGCCGCGAGTTCCAGGCGGAGATCGGATCGCTCAACAGCCATGTCGCACACCCAGATTCTATGCGGGAAAACAGAATCAGCAAGGCACATGCAGCAGAAGAGAGAGTGCATTCGCCACAATTTGATGGTATTATGAGGCGTCCGTTTGCTGAGATGCATGGGCATCCCATGGGATTAATTCGAGAACCTTCGGTTCCGTATGTGATGTCGCCGACTGCATCCGAAGGTGAGCTTATACGACAGAGTTCAATGCGAGGTGTGGAGAATTGGCAGCTACCTCCACCAGTTGCAATAACAAGTGCTCCGGGATTCGATCCCGTGCGGCGATCAGTGTCTGATTTGTACGCGCATTCGTCTGGACATATGTCACCACATTCACCTTCACCAAATCACGTGCCAATTGGTGTGCATGCCAACGGCAACAGACATATTATTCCTACCCTAGGCATGACCTCTCCTCGCCCCCCTTCGAGATGATCAAGCACCATGGCCAATACATTATAGTCTCTTTCATGTTGCCCAAACCAACGAATCTTGAATATGGGTTTAAAGATTTGCTGAGATAACTCTTAGTGGCAAAATAAAGTATAATACAAAATATTAAATATTATTTCGCAACATGACTGTATTCAAGCAGTCTGTGTTTTGACCGGAAATGCAGCATGATAATGGAAGGTCGGTTTCAACAAAGGAAGTGAAGTTTCTTTGAAAGGGGGCCAAACAAACGACGACGGGTCCGCTGTTATTGTGCTTGACGGTTAGCGCCTTAGACTGACATAGTCGGCCAATTAGAACAATGAAAATCGGAACAGTTATATGTATGTGTTTTTTTATATTATATATGTATTTTTTAAATTAGGTTGTTTGACGTTGCACCATGGCGTTTCTTCTTGATCCACCTCGCAATGTCCACGCGTGACATAGGTAGCGTGCATGCACGTGTACACACCGCAGGCGCAATCATTTGGTTGTTTAGGTAGATCCTGCGCGTTTACAACTATGATATTATCGAACGTTATCTCCGAAGCGTCCGGTTCGGTTTTATTGTGCAACAAATGCAAATGCTGCTTTAATTGCGTAATGTCATCTTCGGACAACGCGTGGCCAGAAAGCGAGTTATACACGCGTACCGTGTCTTCATTATTGATTTTTATTCCTGAAATAAGATGCAATGAACCAGGCTTAAAAGTTTGTTGATGGGCCGAGAACAAATATATATTTAATAGGGTTTCTTTGTACTTTTAGTAGGGAGCCTGTCAACCAATCAGTTGATTAATGGACTTTGTTTTTCTTAACACACCTTGTCTCCTGAAAAAATCAATTATTTACACCTTTCAGGCCGAGGGTCTGTTGCTTGCTATTTGAGACGCCGTACATGCTACATGCGGTATGGCAGAGGACGCGCATAGAAGGATATTGTCACTGATAAAACTACTGCGTAAACAATACAATGATACAATGATCATATGGGTTTCGTTGCACTGTCAGAATGGGGGGCACTACAGTTCATGCATCAGTATGCATGCTGTCACGGCTGGATATCAATCTGAAAGACTACGCGGCTGCTATTGAACTGTAGCAAGCACGCAACAATACTTGGTGGGTATGAGTGCAGCGCTCTGGTGTCCAGAAGTGTCCGCTTGAGCGCAATGCTCCTCATATTACCTCAATGCCCTCACGCTTCATAAGCGTTACCACCATCGGGTTGTGAACCCGAGAGCATTGGGTGAACTAACCGTATATCGGCTGGTCGAAATAGCCATTGATACTCGCATGCTGTTCAGTTCATGCTTGAAGCGAAGACGCGTCCTCTCAGAACACTTCGTTCTTCAAGAACTTGTCTTGCTTCGCCATCTCGATGCCGTACCTGGCCTCTCGATGACAGATGTCACTCATGGTGAGTGGACGACAGACATTATGACTGTACATGTCATAGTCGACCGTACTGACAATACTCGACGACTGTATGTCATTATAACATATGCCATGACATCACATGACATGACATGGTATGGTATGACATGTATGACACGTATGACACATATGTCATCGGTCATATCCCTGACAGATCTCCCCTCTTAGAAGAGTTGTGACCTCACAATATAGGGTGCATACCTTTGTATATGTCTTTGATGTCTTTGTTGTTGAGCTGGTACCAGTCTTCTTACACCGATGAGGCGTCCCTCAAGGTGTTTTAGGATATCGGGGGGAACTGAGTCCACTTTAAACCCTCACCTTAGGCATATAGCCCTACAGTTCTTAGGATGTAGCCCCCCTTGAATTGCGTTTCGTATTTCAGAGTGACGTTTCAGGGTATCTTCCGAGGTTTACGTTACGGATAGATATTGCGCTTGCCGATCGAACGAACTATCATACATGTTTCCACGGCTTTTTTGCATCCACCCCTTCCTCCCCTCGAAGAGCTACTTCCGAGGTTCACAGGCAGAATGGAGGTTTGTTTTATTGCAAACGGAGGAGGCCCTGCTTAACGAGATATCGGAGGGTCTCTATGAGTCCACTTTAAATCCTCACCCGATCTGCCAATCTCCTTTTCGGTCCGGTACGCGCGCACTGACGAACATTTCATAGAGTGGATTCGTCAACGTACTAATGTGAATTCGTTTAATTATGTATGTCAATCATAACTCGGGATCACAACTCCGTCTACCTCAGTATTCCGGTAGCTGCGGAATCTGGCCATAAAACCCGAATGACAAACCACGGTCTGGCAAGGGCAGCATTGCAGTATTTTTATTTATCCACAGATATGATATCCCGCATGTATGCGTATCTGTGCAAGGGTATGATTTGGTACAAGGCGCACTACACCTTAGCAAGGAAGGATAAATTTCCTGCTCCTGATACACATAATGATAGAACATTAAGAGCAGGGTATAAAGATGATCGACATGTATTAGTATATATACAAGAACTAAGGGCAATAGGCTTTAATATATGTTAGCCTTCATAGGCAGCTATAATGTCTGCTGCATTGGTCAGCTCTGAGGCTTTGACCCAGGTGTCATGTTCAGGGCCGTAGCCTGCGTATCGCACTAAATAGTACTTGACACCTCTAGTGATCTTGTCTGAGAGAATGTGTGATATCTCAAACAATGGTTGCCATACTTCGGTGATCATCTGTGGCAGAGGCAAAGGTGCTTGGATCGAGTCATTATACAACTCTATTCTGGATACAGGCTGAACCGGATGGATACGAATGTCGAGATCTCCGAAATCTAGCTCATAAGCACGTCCATGGCTGACAACTTTAGATATGGTAAACGGCCCAATGTATGGCTGCTTAAAGTGTTTGCCTGCCTCTGTCAAACCAGTCCATTGAATAAACTCAGTCCGTAGAAGAACTTTCTGCCCTACTGCAAATTGTCGAGGCATGCGAGTCTTATTGAATCTGGCTTGGTTAATCTCTGCTGCTCGGGAAATGTTATCTACCGCGTTGGCATGTACAGCCGAGTACTGGTCAAAATGATCTCGAATAGCATTCTGTATTGGAACAGGAGCTTCTGGCGGAATAGTGATTGCCAGATCATGAGGCGAAAGTGGCTGCGCCATCGAGTCGAGATAAAATGGTGTGTAACCAGTCGTAGCAGAAACCGTGTTGTTGATTGCAAACTCCACCAGAGGCAACTTGTCCTCCCACGAATTGGCTGAAGTATCATTGCAACAACACCTGAGGAGAAAAATACTATCTAATCAGTTATAAACCAGAGGATGGTGAATCATGCATCAAACAAAATGAAAAATACCTGAGGATGTCCTCAATGAAGGCATGGCTTCTCTCATTGCTTGCATTCGACTGTGGATGGTGTGAAGACGGCATAGACAATCTCGTACCAGTAGATTTCCACAGTGTTTGCCAGAATGAAGAAGTAAATCTGGGGTCTCGATCTGAGATGATGTTCCTCGGAAGACCATGGAGCTTGAAGATATGCTGCATATATATTGAAGCAGTGTGCTGAGCAGTCCAGGTCATGTTGAAGGGAATGAGATGACAGCGATGAGTGAATTGGCACATTACCACAAATATACTGTCGTGCCCGTTAGTGGTGATAGGCAGGTCAGTAATCCAATCAAGAGATACATCAAGCCATTTTGTCTTAGGCACGCAATATCGTATATGTGACTGACCATAAGGTTTGTGTCTCCTCGTTTTCTGGCGTTGGCACACGGGGCACTCCCGAATGTACTGAATTGCTGCCTTCGTCATTCCTGGCCAGTAATATCGGCTATGCAATAAATGAAGCATGCGATTTTTGCCTACATGACCAGAAATAGTGGCTGAGTGGCACTCATGAAGTAGAATGTGGCGAAGCTGTGTGATCTCACCGTCAGCTGTAGGAACTCATTCTACACATTTGGGGAGTTTGGGAGTTTTGGGAGTTGGGGAGTTTTACAATGGGAGGCCCTAAAAAAATAGAAAATTTTACGGAATCTAGGGTTTAAGATTTTCCCGAGTTCAATGTAATTTTATTTGATTTTCCGGCAGTTTTAGGGTTTAGGAAATATTCCTAAATTTTACCAAAAAAATCATCTTTTCAGCCTGAATTAAGGAAGATTTTTGGGGATTTTTGTTCTAGGACAACATAAATTTTAAATTAAACTTGTACAATATTTGCCGCATATTTGAGCTTCAAAAAGATTTCCGAGAATCGATAGCAAAATTATACCTTTTACGCCTGATTTCATGAAATGTATTTTTTGGGGTTCATCCATGAACCCCAACGATTTTTTTATGTTTTTTTATGAATTTCATGCCTTTTGGGGGTTTCGAAAATTTTCGGAATTTTGGTTAAAAAAAACTTAATTTTTTTACCACTTTCAGAAATTTCTTTGGTTGGCTTTGTCTCTATTTTTGCAGACGCTGACAGACGGTGGGCCGAAGGCCCGTGGGGAGTTGGGATAAAGGGTGAGGGAGGAGGAAAATTCGGTGGGCCGAAGGCCCGTGGGGAGCCGGGAGAAAGGGGGAAGGGAGGGAAATTGCGGCCCGAAGGCCCGTGGGGAGCCGGGAACGGGGGGGGAAATCAGTGGGTCAGCATCGGCGGGGAGTCGATAAAG
>LGRX02007562.1:0-17726 GCA_001247695.2 Cymbomonas tetramitiformis
GCAGGCGAGGACATTCGACGAGGAGCGGGCTGCGCTGGCCAATCAGGTGGAAGATACACAGGCAGCGGTGCAGGCGCAGGCGAGGACATTCGACGAGGAGCGGGCTGCGCTGGCCAATCAGGCGAATGAGGCACGGGCAGATGCCGAGAATCAGGCGAAGACATTCGACGAGGAGCGCTCGGTGCTAACGAGGCGTATCGAGGTGATGAAGTCGATGGAGGCTGTGAAGGTTACGGAGGCGGCGGAATGCGAAGAGAGCGCGCAGATGAGTGCTCGGGAGGCTGAGTCGCGGGCGGAGGCGGCGGAGTTGCGCGTGAGGCAGATGCAGGAGGAGGATGCGATGAAGACGGAGGCCATTGAGGTAGGGCAGCGGCGGCGCTGGGAGCATTCTCCGCATGCTCCGTCATGTGAAATAGCACCTCCGTGGGAGGCTTATTTCATGGTGTTCGACAGCCTTTGTGGGGGGGAGGAGTGACGTGCTCAGATCAGAGGCAGTCGCCCAAATTGCCCGTCGAGCTTACGAGGGGGCTCGGCACCGCATGCTCACCCCGCGGGTGAGATGGCTTTGATTGGTGCACAGGCCTGGCGGCTCGGGCGTATCAGATTGGGTGAGATGGCTTTGATTGGTGCAGAGGCCTAGCGGCTCGGGCGTATCAGTTTGGGTGAGATGGCTTTGATTGGTGCAGAGGCCTAAGCGGCTTCCCGAGGAGCGTATCAGTTTAGGGTAGAGATGGCTTTGATTGGTGCAGAGGCCTGGCGGCTCCGGGGCGTATCAGTTTGGGTAAGATGGCTTGATTGATGCAGAGGCCTACGGCTCGGGCGTATCAGTTTGGGTGAGATGGCTTTGATTGATGCAGAGGCCTGGCGGCTCGGGCGTATCAGTTTGGGTGAGATGGCTTTGATTGGTGCAGAGGCCTGGCGGCTCGGACGTATCAGTTTGGGTGACTTGAACGCCTGTGAATATAGAGGGGGCTGGAGGGCTTGCGAATATCACGGCGTTAAGGCTGGAGGGCTCGCGAACATTGAGGGGGGTTGGAGGGCTTGTGAGTATCGAGGTGGGAGGGCTTGATGATGCATGTATAGACAGATGGGGGTGGGGGCATGACGTGTGCCCCACGGGGGGCTTTCTATGCTCGAGGGACTGGTGCATAGGAAGCGGGGGCGGGGATGACTGGTGCCCCTCGCGGGAGCTTGGCAGAGCCGTGCATGCGGCTTCTTCGTCCTGATAGACATGGGCGAGAGTGCTGCTGACAAACCGTGAGGACAATGAGGCATGCGCGTGCGTCATTCCCCCCCTTCCCTCCTCCTTCCCCCCTCCCCGCGCCGCCCTCCCCCTCCGGGTATGGCGTGGTGCCAGGTGGCAGCAGCGCGGCTTGCCGAGATGAGCAAAGCGGAGCAGGAAGCAGCACTCGCTGTGAGGGAGGCTGCAGCTGCAGAGGCAAAGGCAAAGGGGGAGGTGGCGTCTGTGAAGGAGGACATGGCGGAGCTGCGGGAGGTGTTGCAGAGCACCAAGGCCAGGCTGCGCGATGCAGATCGCTACCACGCCGCTGGGGCCGAGGCAGTGGCCTTCCGGGTGCCCCCGCGCTTCCCACGCCCTGCACCCCCATCCCATCTCCTCCTCATTGTGACGCCGCAGCCTCTTCCCACTATGCACCCCCCGCCCGGTCCGACCCTCTCCCTGAGCTTTAGCCTGGACGGCTGGCCTCTTGCCTCCGCGAAATAACACCTGCTGCCCTCGGCTGTCTATTCCCTGATCCCTTCCTCACCCAGCGCCATGCTCCCTGTGCCCCGCCTCTCCACCCAGGTGTTGCCAATGGCCGTGGTGGTGGTGAAGGGCGCCAGGTGGCTCCTGTGGCAGGAGGCGGCGGAGCAGCGGGAGGCTCAGCTCGAGCGCGAGAAGCAGGACTTGGAGGAGATGCTACAGACAGCGCAGGCGGCGTCCAATCAGGTGTGCCCTGTGGGTTATGGGACCGCCACTCCTGAGTGTGGCGCAAAACGCCTCGCTGGCGAAGTGCCGCTTCACCGAGCGTTCTCGCTGAGCCACGTCCTCAGCCCCACCTGCATTTTCCTACAGCTCTCACTTTCCCTGCTGCACCGTCAGCGGGGGTTTGGCGAGTAAAGACCACACTGAGACCGGGTGGAGGGGCAGCCTTCCGCCCGCCCCACCCACGTGCTTAGGTCCAGGGCAGCCTTCTCGCAAGAGTCATAGCCAACTCTAGTCGACTCCTGACGCGGTGTTGGCTTCTATTTAGCTTCCCCCATCCCCCGGAAGTTCCTCTGGAGGACTCCTTTCACAGCCCGTTCCTCCGAGCAGCGCGAGTGGCCACAGGGTGCCTCGCACGTGCGGCGGCGAAGCTGCGGCTTGCTGAGCTGGATGACCCGTCTGCCGCACCGGCTTCGTGGATCGCGGCAGATGCCCTAGAGGTGATGCCCTAGAGGTGATGCCCTAGAGGTGATGCCCTAGAGGTGATGCCCTAGAGGTGCTGGAGGGGAGCCCGCCGCAGGTGCAGGCAGAGGCGGCGTGCGTCGTGGCGGCGGCTGATGAGCAGCTGGCGGCGGCGCGAGAAGCGGCTGATGAGCAGCTGGCGGCGGCGCGAGAAGCCCGGTCTGCGGCGCAACTGCTGGAGACGCGCGCGCAGGAAAGCCTCGCGGAGGCCGCGGAGCGCCAGCGCGCTGCAGAGGCACGATCACGGGAGGCCTCTGCTGCCACCGAGGCGGCGGCGACGGCCACAGAAGAGATGCAGGCGGCAGGCCAGGAGCGGCAACAAAGGTTCGCGCACGTGCAGGCGGTGTTCACGGAGAAGGCCCGGGCGCTGCAGGAGCGCTCGGAGGCTGCCGAGGCTTTGGTGGAGCAGGTGCAGAGCGAGGCGGCGGAGGCCCTCGAGCAGGCATGAGCAGCGCCCCACTCTTCCTGGCGCGCTGGCACCAGTTTTCCTTCATCCCCCCCTTCACCCCCTTCTGGCACTAGCCCTCCCCCGGCCCTGACAGAATTCCTGACGCCTCCTCCCCGCCCCGCTCCTGTGGCTACCCTGAACCTTTGATTGGTTTTAATTCCAAAACGAGCTTTATAAAATAACTAGCAAAATAAACGTTTTATGTGTTTCACATTGCGGCACATCATCTCCGCGCCGGACCACGTAAGCGCCACGTAGGTACGACGTCAATATATTGACCTAATAATTGATTGATTGTAAAAACGATGAAAGGTTCACAGTATGCCGCACGCAGACCGCTCCCTGTGAATATTCCTAGCGCTGCGCCCCTCCCCTTCTTGCAGATATGCATTGTACCACGTCTTCCATCCTCCTGTGGATGTCCCTGGTGCCAGCTCACCTCTTGTGGATGTCCCTTGTGCCAGCTCACCTCTTGTGGATGTCTCTGGTGCCAGCTCACCTCCTGTGGATGTCCCTTGTGCCAGCTCACCTCTTGTGGATGTCCCTGGTGCCAGCTCACCTCTTGTGGATGTCCCTTGTGCCAGCTCACCCTTGTGGATGTCCCTTGTGCCAGCTCACCTCCTGTGGATGTCCCCAGCCAGCTCACCTCTTGTGGATGTCCCTTGTGCCAGCTCACCTCCTGTGGATGTCCCTTGTGCCAGCTCACCACCTCTTGCGGATATTCTTAGTGCCATGCGCACCACTCCGAATGAGCAAACAGGTGGTGCGGGTGACAGGCAGCGCACGAGAGTGCTGCGGCTACGGCGATGGCTTCTGAGGCCGAGGAGACGATGCGGAGGTCTGAAGTTGAAGTTGAAGCGTCCGCCATGAGAGAGGGTATGCGCCTGCGCCGCTTGAAGTCCGCTTAGCTCCCTTCGGAGACAGCCACGCGGAAGGCAGAGCCCGAAGCGCGGAATTCGAGCCCGAAGCCGTGCCCGCTTGTATGTCAAGACTTGGGTGATTGGCATGTGTGGAGACCATGCTGAGGTGGCTTGTGACTCGGATCCTTTCGCCACTCCTCCCATGGCCGTGGCCCGAGTGCGCCACGCACCCCCAACTCCAGGGCCCTCCATGCAGAATGCGCACGCTGAGGGCGGCTGGCGGTGTGATGGGCGGCGGTCGCAGAGGCCCTCCTGGGCGAGCTTGAAGCTGCACAGGCAGTGGCAGCGGCGGCTGAGCGGCAGACAGAGGAGCAGGTGGAGGCAGGGCGGGCTCTGCTGCAGGCGGCGCTGAGCGAGGCTCGGGGGGAGCACGGCGCCCTGCGGGAGGAGGCGACGGTGCTCCGCCAGAGGCTGGCGGCGGCCAATCAGCAGCTCGAGGCCGCCAGTGCAGATGCAGCGAGTGCGGCGGCCAGCAGCTCCCAGCGAGAAGCGCAGCTGGTGGCTCTGCAGCGACGTGTTGCGGCTATGGAGCTGGAGACGCTGGCAGCCGCAGAGAGCGCCGAACAGCGGGCACAGGCGCTTCCCGCCTCCTCGGTGGGCGGCTTCTCGCACAGCAGGACAGCGCAACAGCAGGCTCGCCAGCTGGTGGAGGAAGAGGAGGAGGAGGAGGAGGATGGATGGGCGCAGGGGGCATGGGATGTGGAGGTGGACGTGGGCGAGGACATAGAGGCTGCCTGCGGTGTGAGTGCAGTGGATCAGGAGGCGCGCGGCGAGCGCGCTGTGGCGTCCGCTGACGCCGGCACGCTCGAGGTGCACACGCAGCTGCAACGGTGCCCCCCTCAACCTTCCCGGGGTATGGGCTGGAGAGACCCTGAGTTTGAGATGGGGAGTGAAACTCGCGGCAGCCGCATTAATTAGGTACTCGAAATTGAGACGGGGATTTTAGGCCGAGGAAGCGTGGCCACGCCAGAATATATGCTGCCGGCCGGTGGCATCTGTGCGCGCTTGGCGCCTGTAGCCTGTCGGGTGTCTCGAGTGGAACTGAAAATTTTCCGGGAAGGCATGGTGCCTTATTGGTGGCAGCTGCGTCCCAGGGCGCGGGAAGAGGTGATGCTTCGATCCCAAATCGGTCGGTCAGAAGCGGGGCCTTGCGGGCTGTGCATGACAGGCGGTCTGATGACGCTGAACTGCAGCGATCCAGGGCAGAAGCAGCAGAGAAACAGGTCAGAGAGCTGAGTTGGCAGGTGTGTTGCTTCTTCGGTGGGGAGAGGGGGCGTTGCATTCTGCTGCAGCGGCGCACCACAGGGCGTCGGGCCTGTGGCGGCGCGTGAAAGACAGTCATTACTCCTGCAGAGGTACCTGGTAGATGCGGCTGCGGTAGATGCACTTGGGGCAACAAAGCATAGACCTCTCGTGAATGGCTGCATGGGCCGCGCCGTGATGTGATAATTTCTCTCGCCCCTGCGCTCACTGCCAAAAGGTACATGGCGCACCATGCGTTAAACGAGCGCGGTCAGGGTAGAAGCCATACCCGTATTGGCCAGCCATGGCCGAGCGAGGTGACCCCTGGCCAAAGAAGGCCATCATCGGCCTCGGCCGAGCCAAATGGGTGCCCAAATGCCAAATTTGTATGGAAATTGTGCGATTTTTCACAAAATTCCATACTTGAAATTAAGATTTCAGGCAATGAGCGGTCTGACCGAAGACTGAGCAATGAAATGCCCTGCCGCTGGCCGAGCAACTCTGTGAGAAGACTGTCTGCGCTGAGCGGTGCTCGCTGACAAGACGAGTGCGGTCAAGCCTACTTGTGCGAATGCGCCTGGCATCAGTCTTGCGCCCTTGCAACAATGCTAAATCCATCAGCACGGGTGCGGGAAGGCCGGAGAGGAGAGCTGAGAGTCCGATGTCGATTCCGACTCTTCTGCACAGTCACTGGCACCTGCTGTTCTCGGAAATGCTGGAAGGCCGCTGCCCTCCAGCTGCCATCGTGTGGCACGCAGCCCTCCAGCTGCCATCGTGTGGCACGCAGCTCGATCGGGCACATTCTTTTGAAAGCATTGGAACTCCGCAGGCGTCGATTCAGCGAAGTGGTAGGGACTCGTTTGGCGCCTCCTGGTGTGAGGCGCGCTGCTTATTCTTGCTTCAGTGAGTGATATCCATTTCCTCTTAGGGCAGTGCGAGGGCTCTAGGCCAGTCCCACTGCTCCAACCTGCAATTACTGCACTCGTGGTGCTGGTGCGGCGTCACGTGATTGGGAGTGTCACAATGTGGCGTGTGAGCCACTGTGGCTGGCAGACTGCGCTGAGATATCTCACAGAGAGAATGGTGGCGGGGCCACGTCAATGATGGGGTGCCAGGTGGCAATGTTAGCAAGCAGCGCTGGGGGCACACCCAGCAGGGTGGAGATGAGCAGCCAGCGGGCATCTCTCCGGCCCTCCAAGAGCTTGTCCCCATTGGTGGAAAGTGAGATGCAGGTTGGGGAGTGGTCGCTGGTTGGTATTATCGGACTGGCGTTGCGGCATCGTAAGGTGCTTGTCATTAGCTACTTGGTGGGGCTGCATCTCTTGGTGTGGTTCTCTCTCACTCACGGCCTCTTCAGCTCGCTCACCCATCACACCGTCCGGGAGCCTGCCTCGCCTCCGTGTGTTCAGCCCTCATCGGTGGACTAGCCAACAGTTGGCAGAAGGTGCCCGCAGAATGGGTTTTGGTTGTGAGACTGATGTTTACCGTTAGCCACTGCAATTCTTGTTTCAGCACCCACAGCCCATCACAGAAGATTGGGTAGACTGCCGCAATACAGTGGGCAGCAGGTGAAGAAGCCAGGCGGCATGATGCTGCCAAGTAGACTGGCAGGAAGGGGAAGCAATTTTAATTGATGATGTGGAGTGCATATAGGGTAGAGCTGCTCAATCTAACTTCGGGCCTTTTATGCCTAGTAATTGCAAAGATCAGAATCTGACAATCCCTGTACGATTCTAGTGATCGAACTACGATTTGTTTTATGGGAGATCCCACGAATCTCTTCAGGTCTTCCATTATTCCCGATCTACAATGATTGGACGCTTCAGGTGAAGTTGGGCACCTATAGTGCGACGCTTTTAACCAATGATCTTAAATGTGGATCATGTTGCTTTATCCACCAGCTACAATGGTCAGATGTAGTAAAATGCATCGCATGTGTGGGCATTAATTGAAAGCAAGTTGTGCACAGTAAGGCACTACTACTGCGCCGGCTTAAAACATGCCTTTTCAATTGTGGCACGAGTTGACAAAATTTGCATATTTGCCCTACAAATTTAGAAGGGGGGTGTACAAACGAACCCACTATAATCAGAGGCACGCGCGACACACACGAGAGTCTCGTGTTTCACATGAAGTGTAAGTGATGATAGACTGCAAGATCCCTGGGAAAGGTCGGTAATGAAGGCCAACTAGGTGTTCCTGAACTCCATCATGTCTTTACGTTCCACCAAACCATGCCGTGTATACTCGTTGTAAGCTTCAAACAATATTTTGAGAAATTGATGTCGCCATTCGATTGTATAGATTATGTTTTTGATTTCATTATCCCTCAACAACCTTGGCTGCCGTTCACCTCTTCTTTATCTACAAATTGTACATTCCATAGAGAGATTCGCACCCGAATCGTCTTTATATGGTATCATCGGTCGGCTCTATGACCGGGATATCACTGCACACCAAGTCACCGCGTCGAGTAATATAATTGCAGGGTCCAAAACTCTATATCGGAGTCCCTCCATAACGCCCTGAAAGGTGTGCGTACTCCTCGTCGCGTACTAACCATAATGAGAAAGCCAATAAAGTGCCGATCTCCGAATAACATGTACTACTGTATTGTGCCGAGGAAGATGGACGTCGTAACATTATCCATGTACTCTGATGGGACAAATGGGACGAAGGTGGAGAGCAGGGCGATGTGCATCCGGGTTTTTTCGACCTGCATAACTTACGCAGAGATTCGGCTTTGAGATGGGTTCCGCATATATGCGCATTATGGTTGCAGCACCCGCATAATTACGGGTGTATGCAGCTGGTGTAAAACTTTTGCATAAAAGGTACATACAACAAATCTGCGGGGTTTATGCACCCCCCGTATTTATGCGCATTATGGTTGCAGCACCCGTAAGTATGCAGCATCCTCCATATCTTGTAAGTATGCTGCATATTTGTGGATCCGGAATTGTTGCGGGTGATATGCATCGCGCATATATATGTAATATATTTGTATTATGTGTATCACATGCCGCGTTGTTGTGTGCTTTCGATGTGCGAGGGTAAGGACAGTAGCACTCAACCGTAGATACATTCCACGGCTGAGTGGTACTGTCTCGACACGCATAGTAGAACTCAGCCATAGATGCAATCCACGGCTGAGTGTAGCTGCCTCGATGCGCTAGTTCACAGCAAGCGTGCATGCGTTAGTTCACAGCACCCGATGTACAAGTTCAAGGCAGCACCTGATACACAGGTTCTAAGATGAGATACTTCCCAAGTCTACACACTGTTGCCACGATTTTGAAAGAAAATGAATAAAGCTAAATACTAATTTATTTACATACTAGTTATTATCTACGCATGGCCGAATTCTATAGTTTCTATCTACATCAAGTCAGAACTTTTCAGGCAGGGTGAAGGCTAACGTTCACTGATAAAAAACTGTGGCTACGATGGTGCCTGCGTGCTCGTCCAAAACGGGCGGGCACATTTCGCGTTCCGCTTCCATCCTTGCATATCGTAACCGCGTATAGTCCCTGAAACACACGGAAGTCAACGCTCGTTCAGTGCAAGTCGGTTCATAACAAAAGTGAGCTTCGGGACAAAATGACGTTCAGCAGAGTCGCACTGCGATGCCCTTTGAAGGGTCCCCTCACCACACACAGATGCGTGACAAGATTTCACGCGCGAACTGGTTCAAGAACAAAGACAGGGCGTGAAGAGTGCGTACATGCTTAGATTCCCGTACGACTAAGGGGCTCTCGCAGAAAAAGAGAAGGTGAAAGATGTCACCTTCGATTGCAGCCGTGCGCGTAGACCTTTCCACAACTGCCAGCGAACCCAACCTGTGACATACACGAAGCATATGAGCGTGTATTTCAATGGGCATTCGAAAAAATA
This sequence comes from Cymbomonas tetramitiformis, assembly GCA_001247695.2. Classification (NCBI taxonomy): domain Eukaryota; kingdom Viridiplantae; phylum Chlorophyta; class Pyramimonadophyceae; order Pyramimonadales; family Pyramimonadaceae; genus Cymbomonas; species Cymbomonas tetramitiformis. Next base: position 8,951 of record LGRX02007562.1, read on the forward strand.
GCACGAAAAATAAAAGAAGACTGACGGCTGAGAAGACCCGCTGCCGGGCGCACGTTCGTCGGCCGACAGTCTCCCTAAGATTAACTCGAGTTAACGGCAGCCTAATTCTTTTCACCTCAGTATTCGAATTCCGGTCCATCGCATGAATTCTGGTGCGATAGTGAACAAGGCTACAATTCAAGCAATTGCAATATCTTTATGGCAGGAAAGATTGACCAGTAAATTACAGGTTGAGCAACAGCTCCTCCAAATAGTTACTTCAAGTTAGAACAGCCTCCAAATGGGCAATATTCAAGTCTTATACTTTCAAGGCGCGCAGTTCATATTCTCTAATCGATCTGTCCCATGTCGGCTGGCATATCATCATCTGCCACCTATACAAATCCTAATCAGAGAATCTGCATTTGGACAATCCTAATCAAGACAGTTGATTTCATTGTCCCTTGCTGATCTTTGCTTTCTTCCTACGAGGAGCCACGTCAAGCCCTTCTTCTTCATCACTGTCACTTCTTATGGAATACTTCAATTGAGTTATATACTCATGTGTCCAACATCTCGGATATTTCCTAGGTTGCCTCTTCGTCTCTTCAGACACCCCAGCCTTATTCTCACCCATTGAAGTCAATCCAGTATCTGACCCATAAGGTTTCTTCGGTGGTGCATGAACAGTCTCCACCACAGAGGCTGGGGCATCCTCAGATATGGCCTCAGACTTCTGCTCGGTAATAGGCTGATCATCGGGCTGAACAGGTGAGGTCGGGGAGGTGCCCTTTGGTACCCAGTGAAGTTCACCCTTCTCATCCATGATCAATTGCGGTCCCAGTCTCTTCAACCTTCGAGCTTCAGCTTGTTCTTCAGCATCGTCAGCTACCAAGTCATCGAACTCGCTGACGTCATCCTCGGTGTCATCATATTCAGGCGAAGTTGGCTCCCATTTCGGACTGGCAGTGTCCATGTCATGTATGACACCCGCGTCATCTTTGTCATCCGAATCTGGTAGCTTCTCCTTACTGTTAGTGACACCTGCGTCATCATTGTCATCAGAATCTGGTAACTTCTCCTTACTCCAGGACACAGCGCCTGTACCCGAATCTTCACTGTTCGTAGACGCTGAGTGTGTAGGCTTACGCCCCTGGTAGGGAATTCCATGATATTCGTCATCGTCAATCACAATCGTCGGATTCCAGTACGCGATCCCAACGCGGCTAATCGGTAATGAGAATGGCGCTACCGGCGCCTTCAACTGAGTGGCGTCTTCTAGAAACCAGCCGCCGCCCCTATTACGCTCCCAGCGGCGTAGCGCACCAGAAGGGTGTACGATAATATGCTGCCAGCTATAATCAAGTCCAGGCTTTCGCTCCCCATAGTACGAAGTCAATGGCTCGGGAGTCCCCTTCCGAGCCCATTGCCATCTCACTGCCCCAGTATGCATAAATACAATATGCCAATCGAATGGCTTGGCCGGGCTATTGTTCCCTGGCACAACTCCTCCCCTCTTAGCTTGTTAGTACAAAGAGATGATAACTCAGAGTCATTTGTACAGCAGCTAAGATCCAGACACAGATCAGCCATGCTTATGGATGCGTGATATGCTTTTCTGATCGAACAGGTGCTCGAAGAGTTGACGAAGCAATCCAGCGGGCAGAGGGTATACAGCAGTGGAAACTCCCGCTCCTTGTTGCCCTGGATGAGGTCCCAGTTGAGCAGTTTCCGGATGTGATCCCAGAGTCTGTTGGTGAAGACAAGGAGTATCCATCGTGCAGTACCGTAGATCCACTGGAGGAGGCGACTGCGTCCAGATGCAAGTAGGCTTGCGATAGCCAGTACCATACATACAGTAAGAGCAATACAACGGGGTAGGTAACCGGCGAACTACGGGTCGAAATCGCAGCGCAAAAGGAAACCTGCCCATCGGATTTTCCATAAACCAATGCTGGGGTTTGAGAAAGTCAAAAATTTGGAGCGTTCGGCGTACACAAGCATCAGCCTGTCGCAGTTGTCGCACCCCAGTGGTCTTAGCCTGACTGTATTCGGTGCACGGTGGACTAGCCCAGATGACGTCAAAGTAACCAGGTGCATAACGCTTGAAGTCCCAGTCCTGAACCTTCTCAGCGTAGGTAGGTTGCCAGCGAGGATCATGATCGACGGTGACCACAGTGCTCTTCGGATAACATGACATGAAACTTCTCTCCACACTTCCTGTACCACTGAAAAGGACTAGTAGTCGCAACTCGCGTGTCGAGACCCCAGAGCCCAGAAGAGCTAGATGCGTCACAAAGGCGTCAGCGGAGCGACAGTATTGTTCCCAAGGTAGGCAGTTGTCCAGAGAAGTGAGTTTTCCTTCATCAGAGGTGTCCAGGAAAGTTAAAGCTCCGACGCGTTCCCGCCTTTGCTTCCGCTGCATTCTGACCTCCTGTAAGGCTTTTTCCCGGGCTTGTCCTTCTCGTGATAGTCTCAGTTGTTCGAACTCCGTGAGCTGTTCGAGTTCACCCCCGTAGTTCAACGACTCACGGGTCTTCCAGGAGTCATGAGCGTTAGAGTACCCAGTCCAGCGAACCAGAAATTCTTCTACTTCCTTGCCTCCTTTCATAGGTTTCACTCTTCGAGCCAGAATCTTAGACACATGGGTCTGGGATTGTCCATCCACGAGAACCTTGGCAGGAGTAGGTATTTGTCGACGCAGCGCAAAGGCTTCATCCGCGGTGCGGTATTCCTTGAGGCGATGCTGCGCAAAAACATCGTGGATACGCCATTTAGGGGGTAACTTGAGCCGGTAAGCCACCGGAGCACCTCTGTCAATTTCGGGTAGCTCTCGCTGCTGGTCACTGAAGAACCTCTCGGTGATGGGTAAGGGCCCGTGCCAGCGAGGTCCCAGCTTCCTGAAGGATTCGCGGTTCATGATATTTTCCGTGAGATGCTTGGCATCTACCCAGACCAAGTCTCCCAACTGAAAGGATTTGGCGGTGTGACGCTGGTCAAACTGATGTCGCTGGCGTTGCTGTGCCAGTTCTAGCTTAGTGCGGGCGTCCTCTAGTTGAGCCGCGAATTTACTAGCCATCTCGTGTGCCGTACCTTCTCCACCCTTACGCTTGGAGTGTTGTCCAGCAGCCGCTTGCAGGAACAAGTCCAGTTGCGACATAGGCGAGTGCCCCAAGACCAACTCAAACGGGGTAAAGCCGGTTACATCGCTCCGCGTATCGTTTATGGCGAACTCTACGTTGGCACACCACAAAACGACGATCGCTCTTAATTGGAAGATGCGCTCTAAATTGGAAGATTTTTTGAAGGTCATTGTTTTGATGTTTTTTACATTATTTTAAACATATCATGCCCAAAAAATAGGGTGGTTATAATTTTGGAAGTTTTTCTCATCGTATGAGGCGGGGTTTTCAGAATTCTTACGCGTGACTCTTAGGCATATTGAGGAGTGTTCCAAAAATCCACATATGGTATTAGATCGAGATTAAAGGTTATAAAATGGAAGTAAAAAGGAAAAAATATGTACCTGTTTATCGTATGTTTGATATTTTCATCGATTTCAGCACAATTTTGCCAAAACCCCCCTCAAACCCTATGCTTTATCACACGCGTATTCACAAAGGGCGGGTAACATATGTAAAGGTTCTTGCTAATGGACCCGTCACGTGCTATGTTATAATGTAGTTTGCCATAAAACATATTTGAACAAATAAACTATCAAGCACTTGCATCTCCGTGCAGATTTCTGGAGCAAATGGCCCTCTAGCGGGGGAAACCCTAAGTGGTAACACCAATTTAGGGTGTAAGCACAACCACATGTGTACATGCATGCACATACGAACTCTTGACTGCACTTATTTACTCTTCAGAGTTCTCCAGCAGTGCTTTTAAAAGCTCAGCTTTCTCCTCACAACCTGGAATTCCGCCTTGAACACCAGATTTTGCGGTCTCATCCCAGCATGTCAACACCTCGTTCACGTCAAATGTAGACTTCATGCGAAGGGTGCGGGCACCCCGTACGAAAGCTCCAGCCTCACAGAGTTGTTCTACCGTCTCGAACGTTCTCCGTGACTGTGCTGGCAACCAGAACTGCCAGGTTATCTCCTTCCGTGAGGCATGCTGCCCCACCACCTCCACGAAATGGAGTGGGAGTGACTTACCGCCGTCCGGGAGCATAACGTTGAACCAACACTTGTCGCCGGCTTCCCCGCCTGCAACGGTCACGGCATAGCTGCCCACAGTCATGTCCTCGAACCGGTAGTCGGCTGCCAAGTGTTCCTTCTGCGATGCCAAACGCATCCCACGGTCATATAGACTCTCGTCAACACCGGAGGAGTGCTCATCGTCGCCATCATCCGTGCCCTCACTGCTGCTGGGCTGTTTCTGCTGTTTTGGCTGCTTTCCAGGCTTCTTCTTGCGCGCTGCAACCTGCCGACTCCGACTGCGAGTGGCAAGATCCATCTCCATATCAGTATCATCGCTGTCGCCTTCGGAGGCGGGTGAAGTTCTGCGCGCCCTGTTTTGCCTTTGTGCGCCTGAAAACCTCTTGCGAGCAGCAGGTGGATCTCCTCCTCTCCGACTCCTCTTTCCATTTGCTTCACGCACACCTGCCTCTGCACGAACTGCGGGAGCTTCTTCACCAGCTTCTTCTGCCTCTGCACGAACTGCGGGAGCTTCTTCACCAGCATCTTCTGCCTTCAAAAGCTGGATCAGGCGTTCCAACTTCTTGGTCTTGGTCGTAAGACCCCGCAGTTCAGCATTCCGCTCAGATAACACTCGGTGTAAGTGTTTATCCTCGTACCTGCGTAAGCGAACCCTAGTTTGAAACTTCTCTATACACTTCGTATTATCTTCGCATACTCTTACACCGCAATGACGGACTCTCACGACGACGAGACTAGAATCCTGAGGGAAGTTTTTCCCTGGATGAGTGAGGGTTTTCTTAGCGAAAATCAAGAACAAGGAACGACCTCTTCTACCGTCGTTCCGAACACACCAGGAACAACGGACTCGGACGACGAGGTTACAATCTTGCGGCAGGTTTTTCCTTGGTTGCAAAGCTCCACAACAGCGACACCTGAAGACGAAGCGACGACTTCTTCTACCGGGAATCAAAGGACTCCCGCAACACAGGAGCAAGCCGCCACCACCACCAACTCGGAAAGAGAGGAAGGAAACAAGTGCGTCGTCTGCTTAGAAATAGTTTTCCCCGCGGAAACGTGGGTTTCAGGGTTAGGATGTGACTGCAAAAACGTGCTGTATCATCACCCTTGTTTCCAGGCCTACTTGGCAAGTTGCACGGATATTGCAAAATGCCCTTGTTGTAGGAAGATCTGGAGCTAGAACAAGAAACCTACCTGACTTTGCTTAGACACTTGAAGGACAACAATGACAAAATAAATATAAATAAGGTATAAATGAGATCGCACTAGGCTGGTAAACGGTCGTCTTACCTTCTGGAAATCAGCTCAGTACAATACTTGGCCTCGCGCATAAAAGCCACAACCTCGTTGATGTCAATATTTTTCAGGACTTCTTTCTCCACCACTTGTTTCTTATGCGTCACGCCGTCGAAACATACATTGAACTGCTCCGCCTTAGCATACCGCGTCTTCAAGATCCCATCGCATTTGACTGTAGATGCGCGGGTATGCGCACGTGTCAGCAGCAGTGAAAGGTCCCACTTCGGAGGTAATCGCTCGGGATGTCGCTCTCGCACGGCCTCCACCTTCAAAGGCAAGGGGAAGGTTGCTTTCAATTCCTCGTGTCGTTGTTGGCTCACCAGATCTGGCGTTGCGGCTCGGAGTCCCAATAGACAGCTCCGCGTTGTTTGCTCCATGTCCAATACCTTGTTTCCCTTCCCCTTGCGCTTCCATTCCGGGTTGTCCATATAGCCCGGGGCGGAGTCGACGTCGGGATAACTGGTACAAATAATCAGCCCAAGGATCGGGTCCTCGTCCACGCCACTTGGTAGCCATTCCTTGAACCTGTCACCAAACTTGTACTTCGCTCGGACGAGCTTGTCCGGAGCGACGTAAAAGCACCAAGTATGCACCTTGCGGTCTCGTCCAGCGTGGCCACCAAACTCTTCGTTCAAGTGCGGGTCGATCCACGATTTGAAGTCCAAGTTGCAGCCGACGACGTACGTGTGCTTGTTGATGGTTGTTATCGTCCAGGCAAAGAGAAAGGCAATCCATTGTTCCAAAGATATGAACCAGTGGCCTTTTTTATCCGCGGTCTTACCCCACAACAGCATCTTCAGCAACCCGAAAAAGCCATCGACGTCGTTGTGGGAGTGGCCTACGGGCAGACGGTGTAGGTAGATCTCTTTGTACAGCCCGTGGTGAACCAGGATGCAGAAGAAGGCGAAAACATGCCGGTTCCAGTTTTCCGACCCTCCGTCCATTTGCACGTGGTATGTTTGCCGAAAGTGCCGCTCCGTGTTCTCCACCACATACCGTAGCAGAATATTGAGCGTCGTGAGGCACATGTTCACGTCTTTGCCAGGAACCCATGGCATAAGTAAACACATGCACAACACCGTGCCGTGCATCACGACTGCTTGCAGATGAAGGTGGAAGAAACTTCCAGCTTTGTCGCTCATCGCCTTGACCTTCACGGGGAAGTGCGGACAAACGGTGTTGTTGTTTGCCGCCCCGTCGAAACAATACGAGTCACTGATGCCGAACTGGTTGGAACTATCAGCACGGGTGTTATTGTACTGAGCTCTCTCATTTCGATAATCACTCCGGTGCGCGTCGTTAAGCGTCTTCCAGTCCTCCAGGTCCTCCAAGTCCTTTACAGCACGGCGCTGCTTCGTCAAGATTTCGCATGTCGTGCACTTACCTGCACAATCCTTCCGCTTGCGCATGGTAATATGCTTCGCGCGGAGGTACTCGCGCAGATACTTGCGAAACTGCGTGATTTTAACCTGATAAACGCCGCGACGCATAAGCTTGTATGCGGCATAACAATCGGCTGGTCGGATCGGATTCATTTGGAGTTTGCCGTTTTGAGGTTGTGGCTCCGCCAACGGCAACAGCTCGTGAGCAGCGTACTCCAAGAAATAAGTCCAGTTCAGGTTCGTCGGGTCGTTGTACAGCGTCAAATTCCTCTTCCTTGTGCTCTCCAGCATGCCGCCCCCACACACGTGCGCGTGCCACTTGAACCATGTGCTTTCGGGAATAAAGTGCAGTCGTCGAAACGCATCCTTGCAGACTTTCTTGCCCAGGAACGTCAGCGAGTCGAACATCTCTATTTCAAGCTTCTGCGAACCGGGCTTGAACCTACGCGCACGAGTGAGCTCCGCGACGATGTTCTCCTTGAACTGGCGACCGTTTAGCGTAGACTTCTCACGTAAGTACGCCTGCACGGGACGATACTCGAATTGGGACAGACAGCGCCTCCCACACCTGCATTCGCTGGCGGGGTCCATCAGATCCCCGATCTTTGTCACGCTTTCCGCAGTATTGTTGGGCCCATATCCCGACGTTTTGGATTCTGCTTCCGGTTCGGAACGCTTCGCCTTTCTTGGGTTGATGGTTTTCGTCTTGCATATAAAGTCTTCCACCGTTTCATAGTAATAATCTTCTGAACCAGAAGAATTAGACGAAGCGCTAAGCTCAGATTCGCCTTCAGAGCACGACGAGTATAACATATTTCCTTCCTTCCCGCTTTAGCGACTTGGCGCTTTCTCAAATGTTTAAGCTTCAAAGTTTCAAAACTAATGACCGGCGCGACGTTCCAGGCGTTCGAGCGTTTGATTGCCTTTCAATCGTCACATGTAGTCAGATCGCACTAGTCACATCACTAGTGCGATCTGATTTCGCACTAGTCGCGCGACTAGTACGGACTAGTGGCGTGAGTAGTGCGATATGCTATCTTTAAGAGTTGATTTTCACTATCGCAAGTATACTTTTCTGTGGACACAACTTTTTATCTTCTTTCTTCTCACTTACCATACTCCTACGTAATCATGTCTGACGAAAAACTCTTTGGTGAAGGCTTCAAAGCGCAATCGGTGGAAGACCTTGACAACAGCGGCACACAAGAGGTCCGACACTGCGCCAAGATCCTTAAACGCTTGTTGACGGACGAGCAGCTGGAAACGATTTTCCCCATTTCGGGGAACAAAAGTCAACTGTCCGGAACGGGGTCGGAGGTGTTGCTCACTCCCGATATCATTGAGAACTGTTTTGAACACTACACGCCGGCCGACGCGGCGTGTTACCGCAACCTGGCGTCGTGGCAATTTCTGAAATCGGTGACGCAAACCCAGTTCGTGGAAAAGATGGAGGAGGCGGAGAAACGAGGCACAAAACCAGGATTGTTTGATATTTTCAACAAGGGGGACGCGGCGGAGAAGAAGGAGGAGGCGAAGAAGGAGGGCAAAGGGGAGGATGAGGACGAGGATGAGGACGAGGTGGAGGAAGACCAAGAGGACGAAATTGAGATCCCCTGCGCACAGCTTCCCGCAGAGGACCCAGAGAAGAAGTACACGACCTTCGCAACTAAGAACGGTTTTGAGGTGATGTACAAGCTGAACGAGGACGGGGTCCAGCAGCCCGCTGGACTCGAGAATTCGGACGAGGACAACGACCGGTTGGTTCTCTGGAACTACTCAGAGAACTTGCTGATGAAGGCGGTGCTCACATTGGTGCGAGTGGATCAGTATTTGCCGCATTCTCAAAAGCATCTGGTGCACGTCATTAAAAAGTTCCAAGTCCCCAAGCAACCGGCGGAAGAGACCGTCGACTTTGATGAGGAAAACTACCGCATCCTGACGGCGTTGGCGCCA
>LGRX02007563.1:0-13568 GCA_001247695.2 Cymbomonas tetramitiformis
CATCCACCAATCCCGCGCAGGCTGTGCCCTTCGGAGACCTGTCCCCAGAAGCTTTCCCAGGAGAACAGCCTGTGATGGTGACGCGATCCCCAATCTTGCCACTGCGGGACTTCCTGAGGAAGGAGACGGAGCCATTCCCTTCATAGCCCAGAGTGACAGGAGAGTGACTGCGCAGCCCCCTTCCGCCGAGGATAACATCCACCTGTATGCCCAGTGGCAGGATCCGGAGGGCAAGGGCGTTCTCCGTATAGGTGCCCGTGGTGGTGTGCGTGTTAAACTTGGCGGACGCGGTGGCGCCAGTGATCTTCACAGATCCATCCGCCAGGGTGACTCGCATCTCGGAGCCGGCTCGTGTCGTGAGGCCACATCGCTTAGCGCTCTGCTCCGAGATGAAGTTGTCAGAGGCCCCCGAGTCAATCAGCACCTTGACCGTGTGCCCTCTGAGGGTTGCATAGAATACCAGCAGTAGCGGTCCTTCTTCGTCATGTGCCGCTGCAAGGGTACCCTCGATGTCGGTCTTCCACTGAACTCCCCCATCTGTGCGTATGCTTTTGCATTTGAGGTTGGGGAGGAGGTTGTCCGAGGCCCCGCGGCATTCTTCCAACGTTTGCCTACACGCGGCGTAGAACTCCTCATCCAGCAAATCAACATCTTCAGTCGGATGACTGACGAGGTTGTCTGCACTCGCCGTCAGCAGGGTGCCCGCTGAGGTGCATTCGCTCGAGGTGGGGCTGACATGAGTGGTGTCACTGGTAGTAGGGCTCACATGTGTAGTGCCACTGGTGGTAGGGCTAACATGGGTAGTGCCGCTTACTGTGGGGCTCACGTGGGTAGTGACACTATTGGTGAGACTGCCATGGGTGAGAGGATCCTCGTCATGCTGAGGGCTGCCAGCAGGGGAGTTGTGGGCGAGCTGGTGGGAGCTCTGGTGGTCAGTTCTCGTCTGAGGGGTCCCAGCTGCTGCCATCTGCTGGGTGAAGCAGAGCGAGTTGACCGAGGACTCCTCTTCCATCACCTCAGGGTCTTCAGCGATGGGGTGGCTGTCGAGACAGGGTGGCGCTTCATCCGCTTCGTGCGTTTTGACGGTGGTCATCTGCTGGGTGAAGCAAAGCGAACTGGGTGCGGAGGTCTCCTCCGCCTCTGAGCAGTAGGATGAACCTTCGGGGTTTCCTCCCGGAGTGGCCGGCGCGTTATCATGGTGCGAAGATGTAGTCTCTGCTGTGGGCTCGGCCAGCGAGGATGATGGAGGGGATGCTCCCAAGGGGCTGGGACCCAGCTTCCTCATCTTGTACTGGTGTACTGCGTGCAGACTGCACCAGGCGCCAGGTAAACCCACATCTCCCGCTGTCCCAGGTATCGTGCCCACTTCAGTGTCCAGGGTGCAGAGGGATGTCGAAGACCTCGCTGCTGCCCTTCGTGCGCCCTCCTTTTCCCACAGCCTGCTACCTGGGGAAGAGTCTGGACTCGAAGTGGCGATTGCCTTTTGCTGCTCGGCAGGCGACAGCTCTCTCCAAGCCGCGTAGAGGTCGTGGGAGCTGGTGTTAGAGGATTCGGGGACTTGCTGGCGACCGTCGTGTGAAATGAGGTGCCACAATGCTATGCGCTGATGGCCTTCCTTGCGATCTTGAGGTTCGCGGGCAATGCGTATCCTCTCTGCCAGCTGGTTGGCGTGGTTCATGCGCTCCTTTGGCGATCGACTCCCAGAGTGTACGCGGCTGCGGACGCGCTCCGACATCTTATCCACCAGGTCCTTGGCAGCCTCTGGGGACTTGCGCAGAGCTCTGCGGACCTTCTGCATGGCGACTTCGAGAGGGAGGGAGTACAGATCTCTCTTCCAGTGCCACGCAGTTAGCCTTTTCCGTGGGTCTGCGAGGTTGGACTGATAGATGGGCAGCGGTAGGACAACACGCGGTCGGGGGCGAAGGTCGCGGGGCTCTCCACGGTTGTTGCCCATAACGGGGGGTCTGTGCCGGGGAACTCGCCGTCCCCTCCGACCCTCGATCCTCGCTTGTGTATAAGCGGGGCCGTCATCAAGAGGTAGCGACGGCTCATCGAAGGGGGTGCTTCCTGCGAGAGGGTGGCTGGGCAAGTCATCCCTCGGCGGCGATGGGGCACCAGCTGAGCGGTAGGTGCGTCGCAAGCGGGTCCCAGAGGTGAAGGCCACACTCTTGGGGTGGGGACGTTGGCCCCAAGGGTCTCTGCGTCCTCGGGCGCGTCGGGGTTCCACTGGTTCTGACCGCTTCTCCAGGGCGGAGAGGGTCTGATCATCAGGGCAAGACCTCACTTCCCCGAAGGGCAGGGTCTGGGGCTGGCCGCCGGCCAGTCATTCATCGCTCTCCACCGGGGGAAGGCCGTCACCCTCCACAAGCTCGATGCCCGCAAGGGCCGCCAGGGTCTGGTAGCTCTGCTCGTCCTCACAGGTAGCAAGAGCCAGGACCTCCTCGGAGAACTCTTCTGGGACGCCATCCACCGAGGAGATGTCCTCCTGCTGCTCGATGGCCCAAACGACGGCGGCTACATACCCAGGGGAGTTCGCCAGTCGAGCGGGTGCATTGGCCCTCCACTCCTTGAGCTTAGCCTCGTCCGTACAGTTACGGACGATGTGCTCCGCAGAGCCACAGGCGAAGCACCGGCGGACTTTCGGAGCATCAGGGCGGGAGAGGCCAGGTGGTGGTGGCAAAGGAGTCACTGCCGCGGCGACGGTGGTGGCAGGCCCGTTCTCCAGCATGGCAAGAGCTGGGCGGTTCGAAGAGGGGGTACGCCTGTAGAAGGGGGTGCGAGGTGGTGGGTTAGCGAAGGAAACAGCACGGGGAGGACGGTCTTGAGAGCGCCTCTGAGCCGCCTCCGTGTCAATGTCACTCTCCACCTCCTCAGCAACTTCCCGAATCTTCAACAAGGCGTTGTGGGTGCCTGGGATGTCGTCAGCGACGGCCTTCCTCTCCCACTCTTCTGGTTTGGAGACATCCAAGTGGATGGCTCTCAGGCGCCGCATCACCTTGGGTGCATATTTCAGCCCCCGGCGGTACGTAGAGAGCATCGACAAGTTGGTCATCTCCACGCAATTTGGGACTCTGCCGGCCAAGAAGTTGACGGAGGCCATGCGGGTCTCCAGTCGCGAGAAATACTCCGCCGCGGTCTCGTTCACCGCCTGCTTCAGGGCAATGGCCTCGCCGTGTGCGTTCTCCAGGTAGGCCTGCGTCAGAGAGCACACCGCCAGATCGCTGAAGAACACGTCCAGGTCCCCGTAGCGTTGGTGCCAAGCTTGCTCGGACCCAAAGGTCCCCGCCGCGCGCTCCAAGAACTTTCTCTGCTGGTCTTGAAGAGTGTACTCCTTGAAGCTCCAAAGAAGGCTTGACACACTCGCCTGGTACTCTGATACTGATGGCGTACAACTGGGAGTGGTCAGTGCTTCGATCACGATGGCTTCCTGGAATACCTTCCGCACCATGTGGGAGTAGTGCTCCAACTGCGTCAGGAGGCCCTCCTTGTCGGCCGATTTTGTGTCGGACGCGGAGCGGGGGAACCTGGTGACGCTCTTGACCAGCTTTAGCACCATCTCTTTGGTCTTGTGCTCCAGGCGGACCTCGTCTGGAGATGCTCGCAGGTTAGTGCCCTGCGGCAGACGGACGATGCCTGGAACAAAGGGGGTGGCACTGGGAGAGAGCACGGGGTTTGCAGCGGCGGCAGAGTGAACGGGGTTCACGGTAGCGGCAGAGTGAACGGGGTTTGCGGCGGCGGAATGGGGAAAACGGGCAGGAGGTGATGGTCCCGGGGCATGCGCGGGCGGAGGCGCAGGCGCGGGATTTGTGGGGACTGCGGTCGGAGTGGGCGGTAATGTAAGGGCTGATGGTGGTGCGGGGAGTGGAAGAGGTGTATGGAAGGGCAGGGGTGTGGATGGTTGTGCGGCCACCACGCTCATGCTCCGGTACCAATCGGAGTTGCTGACCTCCGACCACGCGGCGAGCCCGTCCTGATCGAAGTTCTGCATCTCCGACTCCCGCGCAGTAGCAGGGATCCACTCCCATACTGGCTGCCCCATGCTGGTAGACCGCACATTGGCCGCGGCTGGGTCCCCCATTGCCATATCCATGACCTCGCGGTCGACCATAAGGACCCAGGTCTCCACACGAGGGTTGGTAAGGGGTAGGGGTGCATGGTGTAGCCGGCCCCCCATGCGCGCATATGCAGTAAGCGGCGCTCCCAGCAGGTGCATGATCCTGAACAAGATGGCGTCGCCCTGCACCCCAGCCCGGCGGCGTTCGTCCCATGGTAGGGAGACGGTTGCCGCGCCTCGCACCCCAGCTGACTGATGCACCCACAATGACCCACCATCGTGGGTGACGAAGAGGGCTCTGACCTCTGGGTACTGAGGGTAGGAGGGCTCTGGTGCGGGATCGTCAGGGGGATCCTGAGGTGGATCACTAGGGGGGCCTGGTGGCGAGTCGCTTGGACTGGAGTCTCTGGGCTCTGAGTCGGGATTGCCACCGCCGTGCACCACCGTCTCCATCGACTGTCGCCGGCGGGCCACCATCATGTTATGGGGATTTGGCCGGCCCTGAGTGGGAGGTTCGGCGGGAGCGGTCTCAGCGGCGGTCTGAGGCACTGGAGGGTTTACGCTGGCGACAGCGTTTGCCTCGTGTAGATGGTCCGCCGTCAGGCCCTGTGCGCTGCCCTGAGGGTCACCTGGTGGGGAGGCTCCTGCCGATGTCGTCGCACCAGGCAGCGCGAGTCCTCTCGAGAGCACCGCGGGGATGTCCAGGGCCTGTACTGCCGCTAGGACTTCTCTGCGAATGTGTTCACTTCGGCTGCTCGCGTCCGAGTCAGAGCCGGACCTGTGGGCGGCCCTCCGCCTGCGCTCAGCCCGTGCCTGCGTGCTTCGGCTGCCTCTGGTCCCCGTGCTGGTGCGGCTGATGTCCGTGCCGGAGTCGGGGTCAGAGTGATCAGGTGCGTGGCTTGGGCCTGGGAGATGCTTGCCATGTGTCGCAGGGCCCGAAGATGCCCTTCGGGAACGCCGACGCCGGCGAGTCTCTGAGGTTGTCGCCACCGCGGGAAGGTGACGCACCAAGAGCTGGGTACCGCCCAAGACGTTCTGCTGAACCCCGCTGTCAAGGGGTACCTGCAGAGGGTCCGGCAGGGCCGCGGCGCCGATGCTGATGAAGTGCTGCAGCGATGAGGGATCCGCGCCTGAGTCATGAAGCGCGGAGGTGGCTGGTGCCAGCTGATGGGGCTGCTGTGGTCGATGTTGCGGCTGTTGTGGCGGCTGCGGTTGCTGTTGCTGCTGCTGCTGCTGCTGCTGTTGCTGCTGTAGCTGCTGCTGCTGTAACTGCTGCTGCTGTAACTGCTGCTGCATCGGTTCCAGTGGCTGCTGTTGAAGCCACTGCTGTTGCTGCTGCTGGTACGCGAGCCACTGCTGCTGCTGCTGTAGCTGTTGTTGGAACGGTGTGGGATATGCGCCCACGGGGTGATGGGTTCCCAGTGTGAACGGCACTGGTGATACTCCCCCAGCGAGGGGCGCTGATTGGGGCAATACCCAATTGACGCCGTTCCATACAGCCTGTGCGGGGGTGCCATCCGGCATAGTATAAGGGCGGGGCACCGCTGTGTAGGGCATGGTGGTGCCTGGATGTGGAATGGGGTGAGCGGAAGCATATGCGGAGGGCGATGGGAAGGTTATGGGAGAGAACAGAGTGTGGTGTAGCTGCTCTGCACTGACACTCATGCTGGGAAATGCCTCTGATGTCTGCTGTGACATCCTGATTGCTGAGCTGGTTGAGATCAAGGACTGGGTGTGGCAATAGCCACAGGTGAGCAAAGTGGTGAGTGCTCGCCTTTTTCATTTAATTAGCCTCGTCCTCTTCGATGTCGCTCGCTGGAGGCGAAGGGGCGGGACTTCCAGGTGGTGATGGGGGAACCCAATCAGCGCCAAGGAGGACCCAAGGGGGGGCGTCGATCACTTGTATTGCCTGGAGATGCCACACGTGGTCGTAATGTACTGGTGGGATAGCCAGCGTGACTATATCCAGGCGCTCAGTTCTCCTCCTCGTCGTCAGAGGAAGAGGGGGAAGGAGGACCGCTCCAAGGACCGCTCTGCCAGAAGGCGCCTGCTGGTGGGTAGGTGGGGTCTGGAGGGAATACCCACTTGATGGGTCCTTGTTTCCACCACGCTCTTCTGTATTCTTCTGGCGAAGGGGGTACTGCCATGCACCGGCGAACTCAAAAATTCGCCAGGGCTCCGCGACACAGATTTCAAGTGCCTATGTATGCAGGCAGGGGTCGAGGAACTGCAACCAGAAAGCTCAGCAAGGTCTCAGAAGGTAACCGGACTTCGTACACTCCCAAAATATTCCAGCCAGAGGGTAAACCAGAGGTGTCCAGAAACTGTCCAGAAACCACTAAAAGAGCTGTTTTGAGGGGCTTTCCCAGCTGCTGGTGGCCGTGAGGGCGGTATTGGGGGGTTCTAGGGTGTTCTATGGGGTCTGGGGAAGGAGTTTTTGGTGGTGGGGGCTACTGTGGAAGGTTTCGGGGTAGGCTGAAAACGGGCTAAAACGGCTATTTTGGGCTGTTTTTGGCTGTTTTTCGCCTTTTTAAGGCTCTAGAAAGTGGGCTATGAGGTTTTCCTGGCTACTATAAACCGGGGAAACCCTTTAGGGTGCTCCCTGACGGTTGTTTGTAGCCTGGGGCAGACTTGGAAGTTAAGATCGGAAAACGAATGTTGACTTTTCTGAGCCTGGTTGGGCCCCCAGTGTTAAGGGGCGAAAATATGAAGTTTTGGAGATGTTTTCCAAAGGATACGGCCGTTGTATACGAAAAAAAATGTACTTACGGAGGCTAAAATTGCGCCCAGATAGCCGGAAGTGCAGCTCTCCCCCTGTATTACAACGGAAGTTACAAAAGGCCCGTGGGCGAGTTGCGCAGAGGCGAAATCGCAGCACGCTGATACCAAATGTGCCAGGGGCACGACGACAGATGCTCGGAGATATGTTTTTGATTGAACGTGCAAAGGTACACAATTCGGATTTTTATAATATACTGGATCAGGGCCAGATTGAGGTACAAACGATAATTCGGTTCCGAGTTCTGAAGGCTAAACACTTCTCAAGTGCTCTACTTATTCACTCGTCACTCAGGTTGCAGGGTCAACCACTCGAGAGCCGATGTCACACTTCGGCTCAACGTTCAGTTCCCGATCCGATCTCATTTCTAATTCCGATTCGTCATTCTCGATTCAGATGTTATGCCAACAGGCTGACACGATGACTGCCCCACAGTACTGTCATACTACTGTACTGTCATACTGTCATACTGTCATAGCGTCATACTGTCATACTGTCATAACCTTAATATCTGATATTCGATTTCATTGTCTTTTCAACCCCGATGCGAATCTGACCATTCTTCGAGGGTCTGACTGAGTTCCACGATGACACCCCCCACAGTACTGTCATACTACTATAGTGTCATACTGTCATACTGTCATACCGTCATAGTGTCATACTGTCATACCCCGGACATCTGGTATTCATTCTCATCGTGATTTCAAGCCCAATCTCACTGTCATCGTGCCAATCCCAGATTACCCCCGATGACACACATACGGACGCATAGACATATCGGCTCACGCTGTGCCTCCGGGCACAACAGTGACCTTGACGAACGCGAATGCGCCCTCGAATTAGACGAACCGATAGCACTCGTCGGGGCACGATGCGACGCGCCAACGGCCCAGGAAGGTAGTTGGGAATCCGATGCGAGTGGGGTCAGTGACTGACGGTGCAGGACAGGTTGAGCCACGCCCCCGATGCTTGTTTAAGGGAGCATTGGCTCCAGCCTCGGTGCGGCCAGGCGGCAGGTAGAAACCTGGGTAATTCATTCATGAGAGCATTGGCTCTAGTTCGGCGGTGCTGGGCGGCAGGTGGAAACCTGGGTAATCCATTCAGGGGAGCATTGGCTCTAGTTCGGCAGTGCCGGGCGGCAGGTTGAAACCTGGGTAAACTATTTCACGAGAGCATTGGCTCCGGCCTCGGTGCAGCCAGGCCACAGGTGAAAACCTGTATAATCCATTCAGCAAGAGCAGTGGCTCTAGCCTCCTCAGCATGACCGGGCGGCAGTTGGAGCACTGGGTAAAAGCTCTGGGCAGGCGTCCCAAAAACCGCCGGGTAATTGGCAAACCTATTGTCATCCAGGGCTGTATTGTGCGTGTATGCTATACTTTGAGGTTTCGATACCTTGTGTGTCTGGAAGTGTACATGTGAATCCAGGCACCAGGAGCAGGGTCCTGGGAATCCCCGGGCAGGCGCCCCGAGAACCGCCGGGTTTGACAGGCCTAAAAACTGTCAGGATGAACCATTTATGGTCATCGGAACCGCCGTAGGTTCCAGGCGGCCCATGTGGTCAGCGAGGACGTGACCTTCACTAAGGGGGAGTTGTGCTAGGAGGACACGCGCAACGGATATAGCAAGCATAGAAAATAAGATATGCAAAAACGGCTAAGTAAAAACTACAGTGAAGTACTCAGTACGGAGTACAGTACTCAGATGGCAGATGATGACAGATGACAGTCCGATAGCCAACCAGAAAGCTTGGAGGGTTTCTGTACCTGGTAGCCAACCAGATAGCTTTGAGGGTTTTACTATAGTAATAGTAGTAGTCGGTGCTCCGGAGGGAGCTCCGATAAAGCATCTGCTAGAGAGCTTTCGGGCTGAATTCAAACACAGTGAACGGAACAATAAGACATATACATACAGCCGATTGTGCTTGCATAAAGTATTCCAGCGATTGCCTGGTGTTGTAGAAGTAATTCAGACACGTATCGATTGCATACTTGTACTAGAGTCTTGCCTTGTTAGGGCTGAGCAGTTATAGAGTAGTAAATAGAACAAGTTAAGAGTGTAGACCCCCACAGTGAGGGCGGAAATGTGCAGGAGCCAGGACTGGCGGCTGGTGTGCAGACTACGGACGAGCTTATGGTGTGTTGGCGCGGGGTAAGTAGGTTGAGCTGTGGTGGAGTCAGCAGTCAGGGCTGCCGGTCGGTCGGTACTTGGTAGGATGTTGGGCGCTGACGGCATGCTGCTACGTAGGATTAGCTAGTTCGGGCAGCCCTGACCGGGAGTTCCGGTGCAGCCCCCCTAGTGCTACTCTTCCAGGGTTCCATTCGGATGGTGACCCGTGACTGTGTTGACAGCATGCCATGTGGGCAGTGTCACTTCTTTGGACTCAAACCCTATATCTGGGTTTGCGGTCTTTGGCTCTTGGCTTTTCATCATATCATATATATCGACTGCGGTTCGTTTACCTTTCACTGTGTATATATAGTCTGAGGAGTATCCGATTAGGATATTCCAGTAGGTTGCGAACCTGATTCCACGCTTTTGTGCTTCCATTGTTGGGGGCATGAGTGGCTCAGCGAGGCGCTGTTGGGGGCGTGAGTGCCCTTGGCGGTGAGTAGAGGCTGTGGCTTGGTCTGGTGGTGAACGTTGTGGGTGCGCGCGCGCTTTTGATGGACGCCTATTTCGACATATTTGCCGTTGCTTTGGGATCCTGTGGACATGGCCGCCCACACCTTAGCTAGACATGCTATGCGCGCTTGGTATGACAGCGGAGCGCATGTTTTGACACCTCGTTTGCGGTCTACATCGCCTACTACCCCATACATCCTACAAATTTTGGATACCTGTACCCGACATGTACCCGGCATGTACCCGGCATGTACCCGGCATGTACCCGGCATGTACCCGGCATGTACTTGGACAAAGTACATAATTATGTACCTACCCACTCCCCACTTGGAGCCCAAAAATCAGTGAAAAGCCGAAATGTAAATCTGACGACAGGAATGCTGTCCCCGGCGCGTTCTGTGCTCGCGGCGGATTTGGTGCACAGTAGGTACACAGAACATACCAAAGTCGGGTGCATAAAAGACGGATGTACGCAGGTGCGGTACATGCAAGTACATGCAAGTACACGTTACATTTTTTCGACAGTTTCAGATACGATCCAGGGGTATGTGTACCCAAGCGAACATCACCAAAACGCAAAAAAAAACACCAAAACCCCCAAAAACAAGTTGGCCTCATTTTAATGCGCACGGCGAGCGCAAAACGTGTTTTCGAGTGCACCACGAGAACAAAAAACGTTCTAGTTAGTTGCCCGAAAAATGGGCAAATAAAGTGTTGCACCCAAAAAAACGGAACAGAGAAGGAAAATCGTACCTCAATTAGGATGACCGCCCGAGTAAAGCGGTGGGGTGGAATAATCGATGACGATCGCGATCGATATGCGACCTTCCCCACCCGCGAGCGCGAGCGGCATGCGGTCGATTATTCCCTCTCCGATCGTCGGGTGGCATTTTCGCAGAATCTTCCGGAAGGATCGAGATCTGAAATGATCGGTCGATCCAATCGTAGGGGAGCGATGAGGCGGACATGCAAATTCGTGATCGTCCTCGTTATCGTCGATCGTGCTCGCGTGACGTGCTGTAACTTTTGAACGCCCAACGGGAAGGGAAGGTAGGCATTTATGTCGAGTTCAAACTCACCGCTACAGTCGTCAACACTCCACACTTCGCCGTCTAGCAGTGTGCAGCAGCGTGCTGTGATATTTTTCATTGTTACTCGCTGCAATATGGCACAGGTTTGTAGCACATGGTTTCGATATGTGTATGTATTCTTTGTGTGCTTAACGCGCGCATTGCTGGATCTGACGTTCCGTAGTCCGAAACTCTGATCTCAGGGTTTAGGGTTTATGGCTGTCATTGGTCATCCGGTCAAAGTTCCGTTGCGACAGCTAGTTCAAACAGTCCGTATTGATTCTATCTATCTTATCCGTTTTGGTTCTGATATCCGTTCGTGTGTGTATATCAAAGTGATATATCCAACAGGTTTGACCCCATCTTACGCTTTATATAGATTAGACACTGCGAGATGCCAGCCATGAGTTGCTAAACGTCAGACGCCTGGGATGGAGCCAGGCGCCACCTTGAGCGTCCAGCTGTGGGCGGTATGGCCTGAGCGTATTCTACATGGTTGATCTGGACTGAGATTGCGAACGCGCGTTGCGTTTCTCTCAAATCGACATTCGGACCGCACCCACGCCCGCATACGACATGCCCTACGACGACCCGTTCATGTACGATGATGCCTTCCTGGCAGAGTATGACAACCCGGCTAATGGCGATCTTGTGAGCGGGTACGCTTTTCTCCCTACCGATGTTCACACACCATATTACTTTTGTTTGGCTGTTTTCAAATATGCGCAATAGTTTCACCATTCTCCCCTCACGATGCGATTATAAATGATTATGTGTGGAGTATGCATTTGTTTTGTGTGGAGAAATAATCTGGCTTCACAATCCGCTGCGCAGAAGCATTCAAGAGCTGCAACACACGCATTGCGCAGGGACATTATCGCACAACAACGGGGGATCCGCGCACGCAACAACAGATGCCACTAGTCAGTGTGCGGCATGCAGTGCGTTGTTGGCATGGATGTTGCTCAGCAGGAATTCGGCCGAAATCTGCTCTGGCCGGTTGACCAACGGTAGAATTCTGAGATTCTGAGCCTGTTGACCTACGTGAGAGTCCTGAGATTCTGAGCCCGTCGACCTACGTTAGAATTCCGAGATTCCGAGCCTGTTGACCTACGTGAGAATTCTGAGATTCTGAGCCTGTCGACCTACGTTAGAATCCCGAGATTCCGAGCCTGTTGACCTACGTTAGAATTCCGAGATTCTGAGCCTGTTGACCTACGTGAGAATGCTGAGATTCTGAGCCTGTCGACCTACGTTAGAATTCCGAGATTCTAAGCCTGTTGACCTACGTGAGAATTCCGAGATCCTGAGCCTGTTGACCTACGTTAGAATTCCGAGATTCTGAGCCTGTTGACCTACGTTAGAATTCTGTTCCAACCGTGCAATTAGCACCCGAAGCAGTTTCCACCCAGATTGGATATTCTGTTATCACTTGCCACCTTGACAGAATATTCGGGTATTGCTTGCCACGTAAGCGAAATATTCTGTTATCACTTAAATATAACACTTAAATATTTGAGATTTATATACTTGAGTTCCACCGCAGCCGATAACACTAATATAGCATCCGACGTGTCAACCGATGGTAGCTCTAAAAAACCGAAATCCGATAAAGCATACTACACTTCTCAGTGTTTTTCCTGCTTCTTCTTTTAGTACCTATCAACTGCGTTGTGACATTGCTGTCACATTAGAGAGCTTCACAGCCATCATCTAGGGCATTCCAACTACATCTTAGAAGTCCATTCCTGCAGCGTCATACTCTACTTCCATGTCACCCGCACCGCTTTGGGCCATCTGGTAGCCAGCTGGAAGCTTCGCATTGATGTAATCCTCGAAATAGAGCATCAGGGATTCTTCGCCTGCACGTACCGTCTTGATTTTTTGTATCAGCCATTTAATCCACAGTTTGATGGTCAGGCTCTTCAGCATTTGAAGGACGAGATTATCGAAGACGAGCGTGATCGCCCATGCCTGCAAGGCACCAACCGCACGCCGCACGCCAGACACACCCCTTCTCCACCCTGTGCAAGAGCAAATCGTTGCGCAAGGAGGCGGGCAGAGCAGGAATGCGTCTTACTTTGAAATCATTCGGCTATGAAAACAAAGCGTGTTTGTTCAATACTTTCATTAAGGATGAAAGCACATTCAACCCGCATTCGGCCCGGAGTGATGTTCGGCGCCCTGGGCCGGACAATCACAGCAAGACCAGGCGGCACCCATGTGCACACCCTGGCTGACTACGTGGCATGCATCAACAGGCGATTGGGATCACCCACCTCGAGGACTTTCTTCTCAGTACTGGAGCCCATCAACTTCCGGATGAGCATCCCGTAAACGAGCAGGATGTACGTGATCCCCACCCAGAGCACCATTAGTAGTGCATAGCACATCTGGACGGACGCACTGTCGATCTCGTTCCGGGCCTGCTCGAAGATGGTCTCACCTCTCCTCTGACAGGCCGAAATGTCTCCGCCCTCCCCTCCCCCACCAATAAGTAATTAAGGTCACGCCAGCCTCCTTGCTTTACATACAGGGAGTCATGCTTGCGCAAAAAAGGAGAACCAGTCGTATAAAAATTTAGGGTTTTTAGGGTTTTTATCACTTGAATTCCGATCAAGTCGAAACCCAGTGTGACGTTACAGGCTTCTCGTCGCTGGATCAAGAGCTCTGTTTGTTTGCCATCCTGCCCTCAAAAACCGGACACTCTATTTATTTGCATGGACAAAATAGACACTTTTCAGAAGAGATGTTGCCATGCTTGCAAATGGGGCCCTGCTAGAACAGCTCCCCCCTCCTTAACACGCAAAGCCACTCTCTTGAATGCCCACATTCACAGTGGGCTCGGCGGCAAAGCCACTCTCTTGAATATGCCCACATTCACAGTGGGCTCTGCGGAAAAGCCACTCTCTTGAATGCCCACATTCACAGTGGGCTCGGCGGCAAAGCCACTCTCTTGAATGCCCACACTCACAGTGGGCTCGGCGGCAAAGCCACTCTCTTGAATGCCCACATTCACAGTGGGCTCGGCGGCAAATCCACT
>LGRX02007565.1:0-23406 GCA_001247695.2 Cymbomonas tetramitiformis
GCCAGCGCACCAACCACCAAGTCCTATTTTTCATTTACATAAAAAAAAATTGTAGAGCTCTAATTCATCAATAATTAGGCCTGTAGCAACGGTAAAATTAAGTAATTATAAACTGACCTCCGCATGTATACACTATACAGTATAGTTTTGTTTTTTAAAACAAAATACTCTACTAATATACTAAGATAAAACAAATCTCCACACAGCACCAAGCACCAAGCGCTTGCTTTGCCTTGCCGGGCATCAAGCATACATAATATATTCTGACTTGCTGCTGAAGTTTCATATACCTACGATCCTCTCAGCAGTTCTGTAGAGATGCCAGAGGTTTCAGATCCGTCTGGCGAGTGCAGCGTCAAGGAAGACGAGGAAGGCGATGTCACGCAAGAGTTGTCCCAGCTCGCCATCAGTGAGGAACGGTACATTTGTGTCAACTGTCAGACACGCTTTGGGCAACATTTGAACACGGATATCAATAAATCATTTGTTGGCATGCGAACTGTTTACGACACGCAGTATGAACCTTTGTTTCAAGAGTCCTGCAATCGCATGTTACTTCCTCCTTGCTTCCTTTCGGTGGAAGAATACAATGCAACACAACCCCGAAGCTTTTTTACCTGCCCTTGCCTTTACAACACCCTTGGCAACTGCGCAGTGTGGACTTCGACCACTGCAGTTCATCCCACTCGCTTGTTCGCAGAACCTCTTCTTGTTGCCGCATTGAACCATTTTTGCTGTGGAGGTCCAGTCACTGCGTCTCGCGGCTTGCCAGCAGGCTTCCGAGGGAACTGCCAGCAGGCCACCCTCCGAGGCACCCTCTGACTTAAAGGCCTCCGAGGGAACTGCCAGCAGGCCACCCTCCGAGGCGCCCTCTGATGTTAAGGCCTCCGAGGGAACGGAGTGCCCCGACGGCAGTGGTAAAGGATCTCACCAACCCCTGGATCAACAACAGCTAGGTGCGCATCCTCTAGGGCTCTTCATTTTACTCGTGCTTGACCATCAAGTCCACCAAATACGATTGCACTTGAAGTCCAAAGTGCACAATCACATGCTTCTGCCGCATCTGCTCTAAAGGGAGACGTGTGGAATGCAGGCAGCGGGGACGTTGCCAGCATATCTTGTGAAGCTATCGGCCAAAGCTCGTCTCCTTCGAGGTGACTCCTTTGTACAGACAGACAGTGAACGCCATATTTTCCTATCATCCTTTTCCCCTGTTACCCTACGCCTCCCCTCAAAAACTTGCAGATTAGAAGATTTGAGGCCTGTCCCACAGAGTTGAGGTGCCATGGCGTCGTGGTCATCTCGCAGCGGTCTTGGCTCATGCAACTATTACAAAGGTGGCACAAGAATGCAGTTCCACGCTTAAGTAGCATAGATAACGCATGATGTCACCTCGAATTCGTTTTCTACGTTGCACGCTATGCAGGGTGTTAAGCAACGCTTCACCCATTTAGGGTTTGTAGCAACGCACCACCGATTTTTAGAAACGTGCATGATCTGTGTTCCAGTGAGTCGTTCAACTGCAAGCTCTGGAGCTCTGCATTTTCCGACCCTGTTGTTCCGCGTGTACTGTGCGACGCAGGGCGCTCATCGGACATGGCACGGCTCTGGTGTACGACGACAAAATGCGGCTGCACCAGCATCCCGTGAAGCCCCATCCGGAGTGCCCGGACCGCATTTTATACATCTTTCAGGAGCTGCAGAAGAAGAAGCTGCTGGATAAGTGCGTCCAACTGCCAAGCCAGCAGGTGAGGCTCTGTCCTATTTATTGCTGCGAGGCGGAAGAATCTGCCAAGTCAGCAAGCGAGACTCGATGCCCCACCGCCCTGACAAAGGTGTGCCCAAAGATGATCTTCGGTGCCACGCCAATCAAGTAGATAGAAGTTCTGAATGGGTACGATATGATGCCTCGCAGGCGACAATGGAGGACCTCGTGCGCGTGCACCAGAAGGACCATGTCGATCGCGTGATGGGCTACAAGGAGTATGATGGGGAAGAGCTGAAGGGCATGGCACGCAGGTGTGCCCTGCGCCCCCTGACGCTCCAGCTCCCCCCCACTGCCAAGATAAGGGGACGAGAAGCTCTCGGAGCGCTCAGAGGAGAGCGGACACGGAAGATCTCAGCTTGCAAAGCGCTTCCACTGTTGTGAGTAGAAGCGGAGCCTGTTGCTGCCTGTGGGTAGATTATTGTTTGTGGACGCGAAGTAAGCGCCTCACATTCTGCGTGAGTGTGAACGTATTGTGACAGTTTCCGCCCTCTAAGTCACGTCCTTTGCATTGGAGCGCGCGCGTTTGCTCTTTCACAGCTCAATATCTCTGCCTCCAAAGTGGCACTTCGAGGTGGGGTACGCATCCACCCCGGCTGGGCGTGGAGGTGCCTGCTTTTCTCGAGGGTTTGGCTATGCTAATTTATGCTTTCGGGCCATCTTCTTTGCACGGACCGTGGTCCCGGTCTTCTCGTCGGACGATACTTGTCAGCGTATCTGCTGACACGTTTCACGAGTTGTCCGTTGTATGCAGATATAACAGTGTATATCTCAATGAGCACTCAACGGATTCGGCCCTCACGGCAGCAGGAAACCTCCTGACCCGCAAGCCATCCTCGCGACAAACTCTGCAACACGCCGGGGGTCCCTATCTCCGGGGCTCCCGTGGAATCACTATGATACCCATAGCATTCACCCCCTTCATGCCCCTCTCCGTCTCCCCGTACCCGTCTTCCCCATCTCACATGGCGCTTCGTCCTACTGGCACCCTTTTTCCTCCCACTACACCCCTTTTCTTCGCCCTCTCCTTTCGTCCCTCCTCAACCTCCCAACGATGTGCTGGCCGCCCTCTTTCGGATGCTTCGGAGAGCATGCCCTCTCTGCTCACAGACGCTGGCCGTAACTCCGGGCCTCCTACCTGTTTTCACGCGCAGTGCTCAACGTCCAAATTTTGAGCTTCCAGGGGCTTCGAGGGCGAGGGAGGGCACTGCGCAGGCGGAGTGGCAAAAGTCGTCATTGAGGTGAGCCTGGCGTGCGGGGCAGAGGGGCAGGGCAGCAAGGCGCGAGGCATTGCAGGGGCAGAGGGTGCGATGCGAGCAGGGCATGCGGTAGTGCATGGCCCGGGCAGTAAATACGAACCATCCCGGACACAGGAACCACGGCGAGCTATGGCCCGGGCAGTATATACGAACCACCCCGGACACAGGAACCACGGCGAGCTATTGCCCGGGCAGTAAATACGAACCACCCCGGACACAGGAACCACGGCGAGCTATGGCACGGGCAGAGCACCTTCCATTGCATGCTATGGGGGAAATCCACGGCGGTGCAACGCCTCAGTCAAGGGCTATGCTATAGAGCCCTCCGCCTCGTGGACTCTGGCAGGAATGAGCAGCAGTACAGTGCTCCAGCAGGGCAGCGTAAGCACGGCCGTCACGCGATCCGGGCATAGCTAGTGGCAATGCTGCGAGTTCCCGGTAATGGTGGCGTGATGGTGCAGGCACACGCGGAATGATGCCCCAGCCACCATGCCGCAAGCTCCCCATCCATCCATCCAAGGAGGCACCTACCTGTGGCTCAGCATCTCCGCACGCACTTAGGGGACACACGTGGTTAGTGGCAGGATGTAGTGATGGGGGGCGCAGGGGACACCGCTGTTCAGACTGCTGAAAGCTCTTTTGTCAGCCGTTGGGGAAGTGCCACTAAAAGGCGCTTCCTCACGCTGCCTGGATGCTGCCGCTGCCTCTGCCGTGGCTTTCTTCTTCGGCAATGGGCTACAGTGAGCTGAGCGCATCATCGTTTGATCGGAAGTTTGATCGCAGTGCGGTGCACAGCCTCGCGCTGTTCCTGCATGCGGTCATGAGCGTGACACTCGGGCAGGATACAGTCTGCGTGCCTCATGCCGCTCGGTGTCGGGAGTCCGGGGCGCCAGGTGGCACAGGGCAACGCGCGGAATGGAGTGGCGGTGGTGCGGCCGCCCGGCCACCACGCGGAGGCCTCTCACTGCATGGGCTTCTGCCTGATCAACAACGTGGCGGTGGCGGCGTCCTTAGCGCGTGCACAGCTGGGCATGGAGCGAGTGATGATTCTGGACTGGGACGTGCACCACGGAAACGGGACGCAGGTGCTGTGCGGAGGCCCATTTGTTCTAATGAGAGCACCTGCGGACGTTGCGCATCGTGGGGAAGGGGAAACCGTTCCGCCAGCCCCCCTCGGCTGCCAGGGTCTCGCTTTAGCGTGGCAGGGGTTGGAACCCCGACTTGCTCTTCGAGTTCGGAAGATGCTCCAGGAATGAGGGGCAGGGGGGAGTGCAGAACATTTTTGCGGACGATCCAAACGTGCTATTCATGTCGATCCATCGGTCAGCCATCCCCGTCGCCAGCCTCTGGCCCTATACGCGATGAGCCTGCTTAAATTGTTGGCCTCGAGTGCGAACATTTCAATCACGTCGCCCGTCAGTCCGCTCGATTGGGTGATTGGCTTAAAGTGTGATCAGCACAAGGGCGTGCCCGCACTTTACCCGATGCCGCATGCTGAGTCACATGTTGCATCTTTGCGAGCGCACCACCCCTCCTTGGCCCTGCTGTTTGTCACCCCTCCCTGGCCCTGCTGGTGTTAGCCCCTCCCTGGCCCTGCTAGTGTTCACCCCTCCCTGGCCCTGTTGGTTGTCACCCCTCCCTGGCCCTGCTGGTGTTCACCCCTCCCTGGCCCTGCTGAGGTGTTAGCCCCTCCTGGCCCTGCTGATTGTTCGCCCCCTGGCCCTGCTGGTGTTTCCCTCCTGGCCCTGCTGGTTCACCTCCTGGCCCTGCTGTGTTCGCCCCTCCCTGGCCCTGCTGGTGTTATCGCCCCTCCCTGGCGCTGCTGGTGTTCACCCACTCCCTGGCCCACTGGGATTGCCTCCTGGCCCTGCTGGTCACCTCCTGGCCCTGCTTGGTGTTCGCCCCTCCCTGGCCCTGCTGATGTTCACCCCTCCCTGGCCCTGCTGGTGTTCACCCCTCCCTGGCCCTGCTGGTTGTCGCCCCTCCCTGGCCCTGCTGGTGTTCACCTCCCTGGCCCTGCTGGTGTTCACCCCTCCCTGGCTCTGCAATTGTTTGCCCCTCTGGCCCTGATGGTGTTCACCCCTCCCTGGCCCTGCTGTAGTTGTCACCCCTACCGGCCTGCTGGTGTTCACCCCTCCCTGGCCCTGCTGGTGTTCCCCTCCCTGGCCCTGCTGGTTGTCGCCCCCTCCTGGCCCTGCTAGTGTTCACCCCTCCCTTGGCCCTGCTGGTGTTCACCCCTCCCTGGCCCTGCTGGTGTTCACCCCGATGGAGCAGGCATGAGCCGCACTTTGCGGATCTGGCGTGATTGTTTTGTGCGCCCTCTCCCACGCAGTCACACTTCCCCGTGGCGCTTTCCTTGCAGGTATGACAACGGGGATTTCTATCCCGGAGGGCCAGACGCTGACTACGAATGCACTGGGAGCGGCGCCGGAAAAGGTCGTTGTCTCCCCCTTATCCGCCCACGAGGCTCGCCCGCAGCTCCCACTCCCAAAAATACTCAACTCCCCATTGGTGGTTTCTTGACCGCTGCCGCTGCAGAGGGAGGCCAGCGGTTCTCGAGCAGTTAGTCGGGGAGCCATGCTTGCGGCACCTCTTTTCATGGAGCTTGTGCATACCACGCGTCCCTCACGCTGCAGAGGGGGCGCCTGCAGGGTACACTGTGAATGTCGCCTGGAATGGATCTGCGAAAGAGATCAGCGACGAGGACTACGTGCACGCCTTTGAGCACGCCGTCATGCCCATTGCCACCCGCTTCGACCCACAGCTGGTCCCCCCCTGCCCACACCCGCGAGCTCAGATTGGCCCTACGACTATTTGCGTTCATGCCACGCATGCTTTGCATGGCTCACGTTGGCCAGCGTGTGGCGTCGCCAGGTTCTCGTGTCTGCCGGATTTGATGCGGCGGCCGGAGACCCTCTTGGAGGGTGCAATGTTACTTCCCAAGGCTTCGCCTACATGACCCATCAGCTCATGAGCTTGGCCGGCGGGCGCATTGTGCTGTGCCTAGAGGGCGGCTACAACCTCACATCTACTGCAGAGGCCATGGGCGCGTGTGTGGAAGTTCTTCAAGGCGCCGAGCCGCCAGCGTGGCAGATTCGCGGAGAAGCTAAGGTGACATGCCCCACTAACTAGGTCTTATGGCGAGTCAAGCCTCAAACATCCCCATCGAATGCCACTTTTAGCTGCTCGTAGTCTACATGGCCAACGTGGCCTACCATTTCCGCAATGAATGATCGGTCTTCAGATTTCAGTCCCTTGCCAATGGCCGCATGCTTCAGAGCGAGCATGCCTAATGGATCCCAGCATGGCCGTATTGTCGTGCGATTTGAAAGACAGTAAGCCGTGCAACTGTCTTGGGAAAGGGGGTTCTGGGCAGTTGTGAAGCTTGTGAGAATACAACATTTCAATCGATTGTCGGTATGATGGTCTCAAGGTTGTCATGGTGTCTAACGCGCCTTTGGTGCCCGTCTACCTGTCGTGGCAACGCAGAAAAATGTCCAGGATGCAGTTGCCAAGACAAGAAAAGTGCACGCTAAGAAGTGGCTATCGGATCTGGAGGTTCCGGAGTGTGACGCAGCAAACCAACTGCACCCAACGCAACAAACCAACCCTACGGATCTGGAGGTTCCGGAGTGTGACGCAGCAAACCAACTTCACCCAACGCAACAAACTAACCCTACGGATCTGAAGGTTCTGGAGTGTGTTGCAGCAACCCCACTGCACCCAACGCAACAAACCGACCCTACGAAACCAAAGCGGTCTCTGTTTGCGTGCATTTATGGTTTCTTTGCTCCAAAGCGGCAGGATTCAAAATAGATTATTGTGTGTATAAGTGGATGATGTTCATTACGTATCTAGTAGCTCGTCCAGAGTCATGGTTGCCGGTAATCTAGATCCTATATATTCGCCCAGCGTTCAAATAAATTTATTCACCTACCTGATTGCAAGGTAGGGCGCAGATAAGTAGCAGCCCGGCATATATTAGAAAATCAACTAGGCATTTGAACGTTGCCTGGCATCACCTATGTTTTTCCACAAACTCGCTTGCTGTGTGTGCCAAGCACGGAGAGATAGTAAACATGGATCGCGGCTTAATACAGAAAGCGCTTTGCCAAGCATGAACGGGCTATACACGGCAGCATTAGCGGTGAGTAATTGAAACTTAGTGAGTGATTATGTAATTACATGACCAGATAGGGGGGGCAATCAAAATTGGATTATCATAATAGCAAAATTGAGTACATGAGAATGACAGTCGGAAATGGAGCATAGGTCAGAAGCCTGCCTGGCTTTGGGCCATGAACTGCACAACTTGGTGAATGGTCCCATGCCGTAACAGAATAAGGTGATATTTGCCATTAATCATGACGTTATATTGCAGCGCATTTGCTATAGAGTTAGAACAGATGAAATTTCTGCAGGGTTCGCTAAAAGTAAATAGTGCAATTATTTGAGTTGCCAAATGGTGTTTAATCACGGCCATAAATGTTGATGCCGATATGATAATGGGTGACCCGCAGAAGTAAATTCAACCATTAAAATCAACCTTGGCTTACCACAACGTAAATTTAACCATTCATCCAGACTAGTCATGTTCTCAGCATCAAATAGCATGTACGATGTTCCAAAATACATGAATAATGATTAGTGTGGTTTGCACGGCTTTTGCGACAGTGGAACAGAAATGCTAGAAATCAAAGTGAAATTAGACGGCGCGAGCTATGTAGGAGAACGATGTCACGACGCCTTGGGAGAATCGTACAACAGAAATTCCAATGTTATAGGCAATCCGCGTGATGCTTTGCACTTCGGTTGCGGAGTGGGTCCACATGCCGGTAGTGCACCGCAGCTTGCGACTTTTTTTTGTGCGAATCTTGTTCAGGCATGGTTGTTGTGCCAAATTACAGAATTAAATATATATATAATATGTGTATGCTATCTATAAGTGTAATTTGCATATACTACGCATCAATATGGCATTTATTATGCATACATACGGCGCGTCACCATTCGCACCATACAACATCGTCATCATATAGTGCGGTTCACCCACGCTCCAAAGTATGTGATAGTATATCATCGCCAATGTCCCGTTTACACCCATATCATGTTCATGGCGGATGACCGTATAATGTCATTGTAAGGATATCTAACCTACGCACATGAAATATAACGACAGTCTCCACATATGTGAGACAACAAGTTGCGTACATAACGAGGGCGTTGGAACCCCTTCACGCAGGATGTATGCGTCCCGATGTTTTCCAGGGCCCGCTGTATAGTGGGTTCACCATCACGTTATATTTAAAATCCTCAGGGCATATCTTTGGCTCCGGCGCATAGTTGATCATCAATATGCTAGTTATGATATACTGGACAGTCATGCGCGTGCACCCACTGCAGCACCTCCAGATGCCCCCACTCATCCGCCGCACCACCACATGTGTAGGCGTTCCACGGGCAGCCGTGCGCACGCGCCCATTGCAGCGCCTCTAGATGCCCACCTGCCGCAGCCTCACATGTGCCGGAGTCCCACGGGCAATTATGCTCGGACGTCCACTGCAACACCTCCAGGTGATGCCCACCTTCCGCCGCAGCCTTACATGCACTGGCATCCCACGGGCAGCCATGCTCGTGCGCCCACTGCAGCACCTCCAGGTGCCCGCCTGCCGCCACACAACGACATGTCCTGGAATCCCACAGGCAGCCATGGCAGCGAATCGGAGCTGAAGGCGCTGCGGGGGGGCGTGGAGAAGCTTGAAGGGGCCTGCAACAAAGGCTTCAGCGACAACGTGGCGGCCACCAAAGAGGTTGGTAAGAAGGTCGAAGTCGTCAACCAGTCGGTCATCGACCTCACGGTGGAGACCAAGTAGGAGTACCAAGAGACCCACAAGGGCATCTCCGATGACATCATCAAGAGCCTTGGGAACACCAACCGGGCGCTTTCAAAGCTCCTCGCGGACAAGGCCACCCCAGAAAAGGCATCGCCGAGGGGTGTCAGACGGACGCGAGAATAT
Source organism: Cymbomonas tetramitiformis (assembly GCA_001247695.2). Taxonomy (NCBI): domain Eukaryota; kingdom Viridiplantae; phylum Chlorophyta; class Pyramimonadophyceae; order Pyramimonadales; family Pyramimonadaceae; genus Cymbomonas; species Cymbomonas tetramitiformis. Next base: position 9,042 of record LGRX02007565.1, read on the forward strand.
GGCACGCCGAGCGGAAGCTCATCCGGTATCGAGCACGACGGCGGGAGCATCTCTGCCGAAGAAAAGAAGGAAGCGAGGGAACTCCGCAAGGCACGGGTGAGCCCCCATCCCGCCCGAAAAATACTGAAATATAACGCAGGAAGGCATACATCACCGGGTGAAAAACATCGTTGACAGACGAGAGTACAACTTATGGAAGATGATAGCAAAAATACTGCCGTAGTAGCAACCGCGAGAATAACCTCAGGCACATTGTTCCTCGTGTTACTTCTAGAAAAATCGAAGTGACAAGAAATAAATTCGAGACCACCGGCCGGGGAGGGTGTGGGCACACAGCAAGACCGAGAGGACAGCTCCAAAAATAAGGTAGTTGGCGACTGCCAGGACTAACAAAATCGGTCACAGAACGCACCTCGCAGTAGCGCTACGACGGTGAAAAAGGGATCCCTGTACTGAAAGATAGAAGACACTCTGCATCAGGCAGAGAGAAAGAATCTGGCATCCTTAAGAACACTTTTGGGAGCATCCAGCAGCTAGCCCGGGTGACTATTGATAAGTCATACTTGTGGCACAATACTGACGGCCCACACCCCTGTAGTCACCTCCCCATCGTTGTCCGCGGGGACCTGTGTGACTCACCAGTAACTTCAGGGGACATCGCCAAAGCATCCCACCTCAGTGGCCTTGAAAGCAGCCTGAATACTGGTGATCACCACCCCACTGCTGACAATAATAGTGAGAACACGAGATAAATCAAGCTCACAACAGCCACTGCCACCAGTGGGAACACGAGATAAATCGAGTAAATAGATCCACCGGTCCCACTTACGGAAGCCTGATAAGTAAGGCATCAAATAAAGCAGTAGGATATGATAACATAGTTGTAACTGACCACTGCGGATATACGATAGCGGTCCAACGGCCACAAATGGCGGCCTTGTCAAGTGCCAGCAATATGCACAAAAGCCCACTCTATTCAATACCAAATGACACTCGCTGTATGAAAGTAAAGAAAAATAAAAGAAAAAGAGACTCAATTATAAGTTGAGTGGGCTATCACAGGGCGCCGTGCCCTTTCGACCTATTGCAGTAGTGCTGACCGTTAAGAGAATTCCACGTTAAAAAACCAGCCAGTTTTGGTGGTGGTGAGTGGGGGTCACAAGTTTAGGAAAAGCTGGCTGGTTTAAAGTTAAAGATGGGCAAAAATAAGAAATATGGGCTGGCTAGCCCCAAGACATTTTCTTAAAATATAGCAAATTTAGAGAATTAAAGCTGTAAATTGCGATAAAAGTAGAGAGCATGTTTTCAATGATGCATATTATATCAGTATGTACGTACGTATGCAGGCGTATTTCAATTTGTACCTCACTAGTCAGGACAATGCAAAATTTCAATTATTCGTCAGTTCTCATTACAGCTATTCTACCCGTTGGTTACTGTTAATATTGGGTTAGCTATGCAGCTTTTGGGTCTGCAGTCAATACTGGCATATGTTCGCGCTACACATGATCACATTTTATGAAAGCTTGTTTCACAAAGCAGCCTTTAGAAGGCACCAAGACCCAACACACGCAGTGCCGCCTTGAGCATACTTCTCAAAGCGCAAAATGTGGTCCCTGCGGTCCCCATCATCGTAGGCTATTTCCATATTGTATCCCTGTGAGTCCCGAGAAGGGTCTTATTTAAGAGTACAGCTTTGATCTCAGAAAACTCATCTTGTGTGAGTAGACCTTCCCTAACATCACTAAGAAGTTGCCGCAATCGTGAACGTGTTTCGTCGTCCATCACGTATCTCACTCTTGCTTATCTAACTATGCGACCACTTCCACAACTCAGTTGGGATGGATTTGTACCGGGAATTTTGTAGATATCGTGATAGTTGCGGTAAACTTGCGGTAAACAGTGCAATCGCATTTGTTTAGTTTATGGAAGGGGAAAATGTCGTCAATGCGCCCCATTATGGTGTTAGATTAGTAACTTTGCAATGGTCCAAATCGCTGAAATTGCATATATCGGGCATTTTACTCGATTTTCGACCTAACATCTCCGATTAAGCTTAAAATTCCACACAATGGACACACGCGGACATCAAATATCGAATTCTCAACATGACAATTGGTTCTCCAAACTGCTAAACTATAGGAATCGTGCTCCATATGGGTGGGTACAAAAAACAGTCAATCCATCCCATCTGAGTCGCGGAAGTGGTCCGTATGTTCGGGTTATAGCATTAACATAACGATATATCGTCCGCATGTGTGAATACGCGTTTATTCAGCTACCTATGATCTCAGTGTGCTATGAAGACGACCTACCTCAGATGTGCGATATTATTATAATATCTGATATCGCAATTTCGTGAATACTTCCTTACCGCGAAATCCCAGGCAGCAGTGCAGCCTTTGTTGTGTTCATCACTGATTCCGGAGAGATATCGTGTAGTATGATGTCACCGGGACGGCCGTGATGATCACTTGAGGCCTCGGTGTTTGCATACGCGGTGAGTGCGGTTTATTGGTATAAGCCATAGCTGATTCTCACGGCACTGTTGTATGTATTTTAAATACCGCCGTCTTATTCGATAAGCCTCGTCGAGCATCGAATGGGGTACCATCAGGTTAGTAAGAACAAGTGGACTCTTTTTCATGAACGCACACAAGGACCGCACATTTTGTTACTGGGGCCATTGCTTTTGTGGATTTATCGACACGCGGCCCTTTACTTGTTTCTAAGTGACTTTGGCGAAATTTGGGGGGAATTCATAATTAGAATATGAGTACATACTGCATATCACTATAGCAGATGCATCATACCACATTGAAGAGTCGGTTTTGAAATTTCAGAATGAAGAAGGGGAAAAACTGCTACCAACAAGTCCACGATTGAATGCATCTAGCTATTTAGGTTCCAATCATTCCTAATATTCCAGTTGCTTCATTCCTCCTCTACGTGCGCTACCCATACATCTGCTTCCAGTCGGAGCAAGTAATCGATGCTGACCCGCTGCCGATCGCTTAGCTTATCTCCTGGGCCTTTCACCTGCAACTCTCAAAATCCCATGGCTCCACAATTATGTCGCGATTTTCGCTTTTCTAATTGCTCCTACGTTGCAACCTTTGTAACATGTGCTGGTGGTGGCGAGAAGACATCTCAACTACAGATTGCATGATAGATCATGCATCACTTCCTTCATCTCAGCATGGAAATCACATTACAACACGTTCTCGGAAATCTACAAACGAGAGTGGATCATGTCTCTCACCGCTGTTGAATGACAATTTGTGTCATTCGGACTAAATCATACTGGGTATAGGTGAAACAGTTTCAAGTCAAGTAATTCCAGGCGTAACATTTACAAATATCATCACATCGACAATATATCAGAATCAAATTTGTAGTTTTCAATTGGCAGGACGTTGGGTTAGTGGGCAAGGCTCCGCGAGGCAAAAACAAAGCAACAACCAACAATGATGGAGTGAATCCCCAAGCTCAACCCTCTAGAACACGGGAAGGTGAGAGATAAACCTCCACAAGGCGCGCCCGTCGCTGCATTGGCTGATACAGGAAGAGATCCGGCATTCCTGAAATGCATGGCATCACCGCTTGAATCTCTATCCATCGTGACACCCTGCACTTCTCTCCTGGTCTAAAGGTACATACTTTCTCTTAAGCTGTCCCTTGATCTGAGATCTGACACGTGTTGTAAGGTTGCAGATCTGTGTTGAGAGCAGACCGTTGTTCTAAGGATGCACGGCTGCTCTGAAGATGCGTCCTCGAAAGACGGCGCTTGCTCAAAAGAGCGCGCTTGCACTCAAAAGCTAATTCCCGGGGTGGCACTTCACGACACTCATTCCAACCAAAGCGTGTGTTCTGCAGACACTGCTTGTCCTAATAATAGCGCCTATTCGAAGGACCGCGCTTGCTCAAATAATGATGTTTGTCTTGAGGAGGGAGCTTGCTCGGAGGAAGGCAAGGGGGGGAACTTGGTCCAGGAGTGGCGTTTGCTCAAAGGCTATCTCTTATGCAAAAAGTAATGCTACCCAAGAAGCTTCTCCCAAACTTCATTCTAGATATATGGATGACGCTTTAGCTGAGGATGACGCGTGTTCTATGGATGGCGCTTGATCTATGGATGACGCTTGAGCTGAGGATGACGTTTGTTCGATGGAGGACAGTGGATGTGCCCACTTCCTGTAGAGTGCCGCGGAAAGAGGCGCAATACCTCCCGCCCAAGCATCATAGTCTTGCGCGAGGACCCGGAGGAGGCCAGCCACAACTTTCCCCCCGAGACACCCAGCCATCTCCGCCAGATCATGCTTATTGTACTGTTGCCATGCCACCTGTCCGCACCCACATGCATCCACCCTGGCCAACTAACGCGCTAACATTTCTAAGCAATAGAACCAAAAAATGCATCTATTCAAAGAGGCAGCGATCGAGCTGAGCCCTGAGTGATAAACGAAGGGGCAAGTGAAGCTTTGATTTGTCCGATAGAGTCAACATCCCGACAAGCGTACTAGTAGGAGTCTGAACAGGAACGAGCATACCTCTCTTTCCCTGCGCTTCTGCAGAGTATCTTCACAGAATTTTGCACGGCAGAAGGCAGCAGTGCAGGAAGCATAGGAGGCCATGCTTGCTAATATGTCTTTAAAAAACACAACGGCGTGCCTATGAGGAGGCGGCCATGGCAGCAGGTGGTGATATCGACAACGCCGAGGAGAAAGGTGCACGTGTTGTGCCAGAACCCGAGAAATCGGGATTACTGAAACAGGTGGCTAAAGCGGCACGAAAGTTAGCAGGCATGGTTTCCGATGCGAACAAGTGTCCGAAAATAGAGAACAAGTAGACAAGATTATACAAGACAACTTTTTTATTAGGACAGTTATTATCATGTAGATTATTATTTCATACTCCTGTTTGCCCAGAGGTTTGGGTGGGTCCGCGTTGCTCGGTGTCTCCGGCATGACTTCATCCCAATCACGCGTCGCACGCCAACCATCCAGTGGGCTGCTCTACGAGCTGTGCGAGAGGTGACTGTGGCGCTGAATGGACCAGCAAATGGAGGCCGGCTGGAGGGCTTCTCAACGGGCCACAGTGCGTGGTACCCGGTGGCGGCCGGTGTCGACTAGAACGTGGGGAAAGCCCGGTGAGCAGGGAGAAGGACACAAAGTAGCGATGGCGGTGAAGAGAAGCTGCCCGTCTCGATGGGTGGGACAGCTGTGGAGCGCCTGCAGCATCGGAGCCGCTCGAGGAGTGCCCTAGATGCGGGTGACACGCGCGTGCGCTGTGCCAAGAGATTTTCCCGGCTGCTACGGGATGCTCCTGGAAGACGGGTCACGTGTGTCAGGATCTGACGAGGACGTGGCCAACGACTGGTTACGGCCAGCGCTGAGCGGCCTCGGGTGCCTCCCTCCAGACTGTGGGGCACCGTGCAGTGCACAACACGTGGAAGGGCGCAGCTACGTGTGTGTGTGTGGAGGGTGATGTTGGAGAAGGCGGTGCCACCTCGAAGGGCGGTCACAGCTTTCTTCTGAAGCGAGCACAGCTACATCGACCCCACCGTGGTGCCGGACCGGGGGGCGGAGAAGACTGTGCTGGAGACTTGAGTCGCGTGAAAACTCTGTGCCATGGCAATGGGATCGAGCGGCAGTGGAAACGATTGGATTGGATCCCACTGGAAATCTAGCTGTTTCACACATGCGCGGATTGAGCTGAGCTGTGAGTCAGCCTTGCAGCTCGAAAGGTCGGGCGGAAGGGGCTAGGCACCCCGCGGCACTGCTGTCCTTCGTGTAGTTCCCAGCACCTTTGCACCTCCGCCTGGTGCCACAGCCCCCATGCACTCCCCCTTCACTGCCAACGCTTGCCGACCCAATAATCGACAAACACAATCTCTGCCACCCCCGCCGTAACCAAGCCTTCCATACAGCAAGCAGCTCCTTCCAGCGCGCCCCTCAGGTTGGCCCGATGCGGCCGGGCCTGCCGCTCGCTTCGAATTGCCGAGAACGCTTTCAACTGCACGCATCTCCCGTTCCTTCGCCATCTGTATTTTGTGCAGAGCAAGCAAGAAGTGAGAGTGATTCGTGCCACCGTCCCCCAGTGCTCCCCGCTGGTGTTTGTGGATGTGTGCCAGGAATGCGGAGGTGCGGAAGCGGTTTCGAGAGCGACGCTACCTTGAACTCGACGAAGCCGGTGTGCTCGATCGTCCGCAAGCGCGCCTGCCCGCCCTCTCCGCCACTCCCTCGCTCCCTCAGAGCCTGAAAAATGTACCGCAACTCTGCAACGGGGCCCCTGGGTTCATCGTACTGCGTCGCGCGGTCCCTAGCGCCGGTCCTGATGGGCATGCACGTGGAAGAGTGCTAGGGATGGCATCGGAGTGACTCTGCCTGACTGATCACGGATGGGGACATGCGCGGCAGCGGGGGGGGTTACACAAGGTAGGGCAACCTCAATGGCAGGACCACGGCTGGTCCAGAGATTCGTGAAATCCAAGAGGAGAGTCCTGGGCACCCCCACCATTTGGCCCCTCAGGTAGACACCGGCAGAGACACTGGGGGGCAGATAGACCCCCAAATGTTGGCATCGGCGAACAAAGATAGCCACATCTGAGCGCACCAGAGCTCACTCAGGAGCATCCGGGAGGCCGCCTGCTGACAGCCGCACGATGCAGGTCTGAGCAGAGCAGGCGCTTTGCACTTCCGCAAAGGCGTGGTGCGGCCATAGGCCACCAAAGTGGTTCACTACTTCCTAGTTGACCTGGACCTCCAACTACCTGAAGATAAGCCCGCACAATTTAATTACAGTCCAAGTCGCCGCGACGCTCCTCGCTCTCAGCGAAGCTTTCTCTCGAGCATCTCACATCTTAGAGAGTTCCACCATAATCGGAGTGGCGGCGAAGCGATATTCTCAAGTCCCCGCTCGGTATACCCGGGTCCCCGCGCGCGCTACAGAGGGTCCCCGCTGCCGCTGGCGTTTGGAGTGGGGCCTGGATGCTAGGCCAGGCCGCGAACCGGTGCAGGGGAACGTGAGGGCCAATCACCTGCAGGTGGCACAAGAAGCCGCCGTGCACGGGGGCGAAGATCTCCTGCCACAGGAGGATTCCAAACAGCGTCATGAAGATGCCGTTCTCAGTGTGCCCGCCTCGCCAGCTCTGACCGCCCCACCTTGCCGCAACGTTGCCCCGTCAGCCCACCTCAGCCAGCATCCCCGGCAAGAGGCCCTCGTTATAAGCTGAGCAAGGCAGAATGTTGCATCGAACGGGGCTGAGACATTCCCACAGTCGAGAAGAATCGTGCATGGGTTCTAATAGGAAGCGTGTGCGCGCGTACACTACCCCGCGGCCATGACCCTGGGCCCTCTCTCCAAGCCTACGTTGTGCCATCCCACGCTCTAGAGCCGCCCTCGGCGCCGCCTACCGCGGCTCTGGACAAGTCTACGTAGCATGGCATCCACCTCCGGTGCACCTGGGGACCTCAGCTTGCCTGCGGGTGAAAAGGGGCCAAGCACTGTGGCCAAAGCCTTCTCTAAGTGCGAGAGGCGCGCTGGCAGAAGCGCGACAGCCGGTTCGAGGTGAGCGCCCCCATCGAAGCTCTGGTCACACCGAAGGCGCAAGTACATCCACCACGGAGGCCCTCATGCGGCGACGGCGGAGGTTGGCCGTTCTCACCTCGCGCGCGTAGTGCGCCAGTACGACCCCCTCCACCGAGATGCGAGCCCCGGACCCGTCTTCCCATCCTTTACCCCCGCCTGTTCCGTCTCTTACCCGTCCGGAGTGCTTCACCACCAGCTGCACCGTGACACCGCCACACCGAGAGTCAAGGGAGTCCGGCTGCACTCAAATCGGATCGCAGAGTAGTATTCGAGGCTTCTGCACCATTAGATCGAGCCCAGTTTCCTGAATGCGTGGATCCAGAGCACCTATTTTGCACGAGCATAAGCAGTTTGCTAGCACGACGGAGCTCCATCCAAGGAATTGGCGGCTCAGTTATTCGACCCTCTCACCCACCCAACTCGGAGACTCCACTTCTCTATTGGACTCACCAGATGCCCTGCAGAGGGACAAGCCCGTAGGCCCGCCCCTTTTTGCCATGTACAGTACCATGGTCGGGGTTTGATGGAAGCGGTGCGGTGCTGCCACTGCCAGTTACGTGACGTGCGCTAAAGACAACCGGGTCAAAGACCCGCCGAAGCCAATGCCGCGACAACCTCCAGAGATAAGCTATCAATACAGAGCTGCACGGCAGAAGGGCTTGATCTCACACCGGTTGCCGCATCACTCTCCGAGAGGCCATCCTTGAAGCGGCCGGCGAAGCGCAACGAGATCGCCCATCTGCGGGCATTGGGGCATCCGACGTCGCCCATCTCCCAGGTGCCGTGCAGATGATGGTGGGGGGCGGGCCGAGCACAGCCTACCTGCGGGGAGGTGCAGGGCAGACGGGGGGCATGTTCCTCGGGCCTTTCGCACCTGAGGTGCCTCTCTCAGCTCTCGGAAGACTGGTTTGCGCCAACGGCGGGGCGGGACGCTGAGCCGGATGCAGGCCCGCTCTAGTGCCAGCCGGACTGGCTGAGTCAGCGCTGACACCGTTGCCAGCACCTGGCCATACAGGCAGAGACTTTCAGCAAGGGTCTCGAGAGGTTTACCCGTCTTAGCTGCTCAAACCCGCCAAACATGGATAGCATCGTAGGAAGCGTGCTTGCCGACGTCACTGGCCGCTGAACCGTTTTGCTATTTACAAGAATTGGACTTGTCATGCCGATGCCACTGACCGTTGTACCAATCTGCTGATTTAGAGAGTCAGACTAGTTGGGCGACGCCACTGGCCAGTAAATCTATCTGCTGCGTCAAAGAAAGGTGGATCCGAGATGCCACCGGCTGGAGTGCGCGCATTCCCGCTCAATCAACGGGCAGTTGGGGGCCGGCAAAGCAAGAATAATCTGATCACCCCGAACCATCTGGGTGGCTGAGACAGCTCGGCTGGATGCGAATGCAGGAAGTGCAGTAAGAAGTCTACTGCATTCTGACTGCATTGAGAATGCGGCAGACTTAATGCATGTCTTCAACTGTAGTCAAGACTGACCTTAGTCGCGGCCGTCAGAGCCTCTTCCTTACACCCCAAATGTTCCAGGTCGCTGCAGTACCTGCAGCAGATAGCATCGGCTCCGGTCCATCAGCCGAGGAGAAGGGGCGTGTGAAAGCTGTGAAAGCTACACAGCGGCGATTGGGGTCATCAGAAGTGGAGGTGAGCCTCTGGCCCGACAGTGCCCGGCATGAAGGATACCGGAAGTGAGCCTCTGACACCGCGGTGTTGGGGATGGCCGACACTGCAGCGGCGTCGAGGCCAACGAGGATGCCGAGGTAGTGCAAGGCATTCTCGTACTCGCGCTCGCGCTCAAGCAGCCCCACCCCTCGTAGCACCTACCCCAGCGGAGTGTCCCAACTCTCCTCACAGCAGAATCAGTGCGTCGATCTGCACCCGCAGCATCCACACAGATGCGGCTGCCTCGTGCTCAGGTCGCCTTCTGCCACGGTAATGATCGGCGCGCATAGATAGACTGCCGTGCAACTATGATGGATTTGGGCAAATTCGCTGAGGCTTCTGACTCTGTACTGGGCTCGGAGATCGCGCATGGGTAATTTTACCCTTCAACATGGCATCCTAACCGTGCAGAATAACCCAAGCTCTTTATAAAGACAGACCTGGGCAAATTGCTCAATCAACTTAATCAACTCAATCAACTTAATCGTTAATCAAAGCGCAGTTGTGATTGGCGCACGTGCAAGGGCTGCTCCGTCATATATCACTCAGAGTCAGATGAGCGAAGCGAAGAAAGAAATCGAACAAAGAAATCCAAAACTGATGCGACGCGATGCGACGCGACGTCTCATGAAGCGAACATGAATCGTCAACGTCGAACGTGTCGCGAGTCTGGATAGTGTCATCGTAAACGAATCGTCATCGTCAATCTGGCATGCATGTTTGCAACTTTGCATGATGACTTGCATGACCAACACGATTGATGACGGCCTAGTGGAGATCTTGAGATCGACAATTCTAGTATATGTTACGGTATGAGCGCGCCGCTGGCATATATCAGCCAATTTTGGTATGAGCGCGCCTGTACCAAAAAACTTATTGGTATGAGCGCGCCTGTACCAGAATATTTTGGTACAGGCGTGCTCATACCAAGGCGCGCTTGTACCATAACATATATATATATATATATATATATATACATAATGGTGTGTGTATATACTTGGTGTATTGTATGTATCCGCACCCTTAAACATGGGATACGCAAGCAATATCGCCATTTAACAGGGCATCCTTACCGCGCAGTATCAGTGATGCGGTGGTGCTGCCATTCAACGGGTCATAGGCGACCGACAGACATGTTTTTTTTTAAAAGGGTTTTTTAGGGTTTTAGGGTTTGGGGTTTAAAAATTATTTAGAAATCCTAAAAAACCAATAAAAAACCCTAAACCCCCCAATTTTTTTTTATTATTTTTTTTTTTCTTTTTTTGCTTTTTTTTGGCTTTTTTTGCTTTTGCTCTTGCTTGCAGGGGATCCTTACTTTGCAGGGGATCCTTACTTACCGCACGATATAGAAGTCTATGCGGATGCAAAGCCGCCCTCGCTCCCATGGCCAGCACCCCCTGCAATGGCGCCGCCCAGCTGGCTGTCATCAAGCAGTCCATATGCCGAAGCCCTGTTGGCACAAATGCTCTGAGGCGCTATTTGGCTTGCGTGACACACCCCTCCAGCAGCAGCGATAGCAGGTCATCCAAACCGCACGACACACCCCTCCAGCAGCAGCGATAGCAGGTCATCCAACCCGCACGACACACCCCTCAAGCAGCAGTAACACCACGCCATCCAACCCGCAACCCCCACATATGATGTCCGAAAGCTCCCCCGGCGCATCGCCAAACCCTGGCATACCTTCCCGCATTTCAAGCAAACTGACGACGCGTTCGATGGTCCACTGCTGCTGCCAAGGGACCCCCCCCTGCCGCACAGCCCGCAAGCCCGTGTGCCCCAGAAGGGAACCTCAGCTCTGTCGACCAGCTGCAAGCGACCACGGGGCACCGTCAACACTCAGCACACTGCAAAGCCGGCCTGCCTGCCGGAAAGACGCACCTCGCTCGCGCTCCTCCACCGTCTCGGTCTCCTTCCGCCTCCAATGGAAAGTCATCCCGTGCCAGCGAACTCCGCATGCTCGCGGAATCTCCTCCACAAGCGCCACGTGGTGCGGCTTCGTCCCGTTGCGCGTCTGTGCAGCTCGCTGCGCCTTCCCTATGATCCAGGCTCTCCACAGCCCCCCCCCCGCATCGGAGACCCTCCGCCTCGCCTCGGCAGCGCTCGCCCATTGGGCTTGGCACAACCCCGTCATCCTCACGGGGCTGCGAGGCGGCCTCCTCATTGTTCCCAGGCAGTAGACCGCTAGCCGCAGAGTGCAGGGCCGCGTACGCCCGCTCGGCATCGCCGGAGACTGCAGCCAGGTCCAGCTCATCCAGCAGTGCTGGCCACAGGCACCCCCCAGCCCCGAACCCCACAATCACCCCCTGCGGCCGGCACCTGCGTGCCAAGAGGCATCCTCCCACCGGCACACAGGCGTCACACAGCACGCGACTCGCTGACGCCCATGCGCGCCCTCCTGTTGCGGCTCTCCCCGCGAGGCCACCCTTAAATCCATCCCCGCAGCCGTCCCCCATCGCCACACAATGACGCGAGCTGCCACATGGCATGCAGAGTACAGTCCGCGAGAGCGCTTCGCATGATTCGCTGGAGAACAGGACTAAGTCAGTCGATGGAGGCAGCGTCGCTGCGTGGATGGTTGACGGGGGGAGGGGCACGAATCATGGCCATGCAAATGGGGGTAAAGGAGGGAAAGCGGTGTGCACCGAGGGCGGCTTGCTGCTCGTCTAGCCACGCAGGTGTTAAGCGCAGTGAGGCGTGTGGCGGTGAGCTGCACGTGCAGGGCGCCGGCGTGCACTCCGGTGCGAGCTGTGCGGCGGACGGCCCGGCGAAGCGGATCCGCGCGATGTCCTGGCAGCGCGCCCTCCCCGATGCAAAGCCAGCTTCACGCCCCGCCGTCTCAATCGAGGGCTCGCGCTTCCCCTTACATCCCGCGCTGCGATCAGGGGGTCTAAAGAGCCTCCCTGCATCGCGCTCTCGGGGAGCTCTGCTCATCCTGACGAAGAAGGGACTGAGCACAGTGCCCCAACACTATGAGCAGTGGGCGCAGCATCCGGCGGGCAACCTGGTGAAGCAGAGCAGCAGCGTCCGGAGGGGAGTACCCCGACAGCATGAGCACTGCGCAGTGGATTCGCCTGAAGGTGCTGGCTGCAGCGCGCCCATGCCCCGCCCAATCAGCAAGGTGTGCCACTACCACCTTAAGTCAGTTGATGCCACTTCTACGCGCGGCGGTATTACACTGAGATACGGCATGCATGGCGTAGCATGGTGTGGCGAGCGGTGCTATTGATCAAGTGCATGCGGAACATTGCCTCTTTCGCGCAGGGTGCACCGGCTCGATAGCGCGCTCTCCCTGATCGCCGCCTCATGGCAGCGCCGCATGCTCCTCTCAAGGTTGTCTCTGATTGGCTGGATGGCCTTTTCGTTTCGGGACAATTTTGATTCTCCCCTCGCAGTTTCCTCATTCGAATCGCAACACGCCTAAGTGAAACCTCTCAAGAAGTGAAACCCAACAAGAAGTGGGGTGATTATAACTTACCTCCCCCGCCTGGTCGGCAACCTTGATCTTTGGTCCGAAGAGGCGTTTCCGCACGTGGAGCTTGTATGAGGTGCCAGTGTTTTATTCCTTGGAACCATCAACCAGTGCCACTTGCTGTTTTATCTCTTGGCGGTAGAAGAGAACAAGCATGGCGGAGCCAGTTAGTCAGACCGTGATGGAGCTCTGCCAAGCTAGTTCTCTTGTACCGCCAAGAGATAAAACAGCAAGTGGCACTGGTTGATGGTTCCAAGGAATAAAACACTGGCACCTCATACAAGCTCCACGTGCGGAAACGCCTCTTCGGACCAAAGTTCAAGGTCGCCGACCAGGCGGGGGAGGTAAGTTATAATCACCCCAGTTCTTGTTGGTCATCACTTCTTGAGAGGTTTCACTTACGTGTGCTGCGGTTCGAATTGAGTCGGGGGGTGCTACAAACAAAATTGGGCGAGCGGCAAACGGGAAGGAACCCACCTGGAGCAGTGCACACCAGCAGGCACGGACCGAGGATGTTGAACAGCCGCGCCACCAGTGGGTTGGAACTCACTGCCCGTTTAACAGTCGGAGCCTGCAACAAACGCAGCCTCTAGTCACCCTCCCCCAACGAAACATAGCGCCAAGTGCAGCCTCCAGTCACCCTCCCCCACCAACGTGGCGCCAAAGTGCTTGGCCACCAGTCATCCTCCCCCACCGAAACATAGCGCCAAGTGCAGCCTCCAGTCTTCTCCCACCCGAAACATAGCGCCAAGTGCAGCCTCCAGTCACCCTCCCCCACCGAAACATAGCGCCAAGTGCAGGCTCTCCGCCCAGCGTCCCGCACCAGCACCAAAAGGGTCCACCCATACCCTCCAATCAGATCCCCCGATGATACGAAGGGCCCGCAAAGAACCTTCACACGATGACTCATCCGACGTGGCATGGAACCTGACGCATTCCGATTGAGGATCAGCAGGGTCAACAGGCGCAGCCGGGAATCTAGCACAAGGCGTAGGCCCGCACTCACGCAGTATGTCCCCGCCGGCTCGGACTGCTGCTGCTTGACTGGCCGCACCAATAGGCTCCTGTGCAGCCGCCGCTCCCGCCGCCTCCGCCTCGCCCCTTCCACCCGCGCAGACCCTGCTCTGCAAATAAATCCTGACACGAGTCCAAATGCCAGCAAACAGCACCTACCTCGCGCTGCACTTGAAAACTGCGCAATGCACATCTGCCTCCCATCGCTGCCACAAACTATGCAGAGACCGGTTGAAGCTTTTCAACGAGAACCTCTCATATGTGTGCAATCCATATTGGCCAGGCCACACCACGACCACAGGAGGGCTCCGTCAAAGAGATGGGCAGCCCGAGTTGTCGTAAGAATTGCCATGCAGCAGCGCCATAGATCGTACGGGGGTGCACATGGCAGTGCTATAGATCGTACGGCGGTGCACATTGCAGTGCTATAGATCGTACGGCGGTTGCACAATGCAGTGCTATAGATCGTACGGCGGTGCATGTTGCAGTGCTATAGATCGTACAACGGTGCATATTGCAGTGCAAAAGATCTTACTGCGGTGCACATTGCAGTGCTATTGATCTAACGGCGGGGCATGTCGCAGTGTAATAGATCTTACGGCGGTGCATGTTGCAGTGCTATAGA
>LGRX02007566.1:0-28924 GCA_001247695.2 Cymbomonas tetramitiformis
ATGCTTTTGCTTTCAGTGCATGCTTTCAATACACAATATACAGCAGTTACGGCTCTTTACTTTTATGTTACACTTTTCAGTTCAGTTCTCATCATCGAAACTGGTTACACTTAGAGTTCTTATACATTCAGGAACTCTTTCCATAACTCAACTGTACTGAGTACTCCGTACAACAGGCTAGGCGCCTCACATCAACATCATTATGATCGGTCCTACTGTACTCCGTACTGAGTACTCTTGCGTTTTGTACTTAGCCGTTTTTCTTGCTCTTGTGCTTGCCTCCTAGCACAACTCCCCCCCCCTTAGGGAAGGTCACGTCCACGCTGACCACGTCGGACGAGTAAAGTTTTTATACAGATCTTCTACTGTTGCTCAGGATGATTATACAGGTCTCAGCCGCCTGTTGTCTGGGATGACATTACACTTCCCAAGACACACCGCAATAAGGAGATCGACCTCTTAAGCACAAGGGTCGGCCTCTCACCGGTCTGCCATCTGCACTACCAGGCTCCCCCAAGGCTCAAGGTTTCACATCCATTACCACGCTCAAGGTTTTAAACCTCCCAACACGGCACACTTACAGGGGATGACAATAGGTTTGCCAATTACCTGACAGTTCTCGGGATGCCAGCCCGGAGGAAAGGTTTTAAACCTTCACCGCCTCCTCGGAGTGCTAGAGCTTTTACCCAGATCTCCAACTGCTGCCCGGTCGTGCCAGGTCCGGAGCCAATGCTCTCGTGAAATGGATTATACAGATTTCCACCTGTTGCCTGGTCGCGCCGAGGCTGGAGCCACTGCTCACTTGGATAGATTACCCAGGTTCTCACCTGCCGCTTGGTCATACCAAGGCTTAGAGCCACTGCTCAAATGGATTATACAGATTTCCACCTGTTGCCTGGCTGTGCCGAGGCTAGAGCCACTGCTCTCTCGGATGGATTACCCAGGTTCTCACCTGCCGCCTGGGCTCGCCAAGGCTGGAGCCACCGCTCTTCCCGACGCTCCCCAACGCCCTCAATCGCTAAGACCACTCGCGTCAGATTCCCATCCGCCCTCTGGTATGATCGTCGCCTCCGCTCGCACTCCCGCTAACGCTATCGGTTCTGGCTCAAACTCGGGCGGGTCACTCTCAACAACAGCTGACTGGACTAAAACGCTCATCTCGCTCAGATCCTCCCTGACAAGCAGTTCAGACAGGAACGCATGCACCTCTTCATGTAGGGTCAGGTTGTGGAAAAGCTGTTTTAACAGTGCTGACGGAATCCCATACAAATTCTCTCGCGCTCCCATGCCCTTCGCGAACACACCTCCGGCTCTCATCGCGCGCCCTCCTTGCGCTACTTTCTCGTGCCTACCGTGCTGCCGGAAGAACTCGCAAGGCGTATCGGAATCGCATACTCGCAAGGGTGTGCGCAACGGACCGTTGGTCCAGATGTGCGTGGGCTTCCTGTATGCGGTCCCGTATTTGCAGTACGTGACGAGGTGCGGAGCTGGTAGATTGCTCATGCAGCGACGCGTGTGCAACCCGTGGGGCTCTCTTCCCCTCGGGTTCTCAATGAAGTATGCTTCGGGCCTCAAGTACCGGATGATCTCCAATGTCCTACGAACTCGCCTGGCCGCAGCACGCAAATCTCGGATGCCTACCGTCTTCGCTTGGCTGTACTCTGTGCAAGGTGGGCTAGCCCAGACTACGTCGAAGTGTCCTGGTCTGAACTGTCGATAGTCCCATCGCATGATATCCTCGCAATGTGTGGGGCCCCACTTGGGCTGAATGTCTACAGCAACTACTTCGCTGTTGTGAAATTGCTTAGTGAACTGCCTCTCGACTGACCCGGTCCCACAAAACAATACAAGAATCTTAGACTGGCCGACTGGCTCCTTCTCAAGTGCTGCGGCTCCGTTGACTGGCGGCAGGGTGCTCTGAGCAGATACTCTCGCGAAAGTTCCAACTTCCTCATCAAACCTCTCCTCTGGCACCCATGGCATTGCTCCGTCTACCTTGAGCTCCTCCGATAGCGTGGTCCATACCGCTCCTGCGGACTCGTCACGTCTCTTACGGACCCTAAGCTTCTCTCGCTCCACTCTCTTAGCCTCGATCCTCTCAAACTCCAACAACGCTCGGTTGGGAACACCGGGCCTGCCGGCTCCGTCCCACTCCAGATCCTCTCGGGTCTTCCACTCGTTCTCACTGCGGGGCATTCCTGTCCACTTGACCAGGTACTCCGTCCACCTCCTACCCCGACGCTGGCGCGTACGCGAACGCTCCGCCCTCTCGACGTGGGTTTCCTTGCGTCCACTGACGTCCAACGGAGGAGGGGGAATCTCCTTAGCTCTCTCGACAAAGCGGCTACTCGACTCTACCGGCGAAAGCCGGTCCACGGTAAACACATCGTGCACTTTCCACTGCTTAGGCGTCTGCAACCTATCGGCCGACGGTGCGCCTCTATCGCTCGCGGGAAGGGCCATCTGCCTGTCGCTGTGAAAGACTTCCAGCACCCGAAGGGGCCCAAGGCGCTTCTTAAGCAATTTCTTGTGCAACCCGCGGTCGCCCGGCTGGGTGAGGTGCGTGGCATCCGCCCAAACCTCATCGCCTACTGCGTAACTCCTGGACTTGTGACGCGCGTCGTACTGGGCGATCTGCTGCTGCTGAGCTAAGAGCAGCTTCTCCCTAGCGAGCTGCAACTGGCGAACAAATTGGCGGGCTGTCTCGTGGGCTGTACCCTTTTTTACTGCTGCGCCCCTCCCCCCCTTAGCTCGGCCTCTCCGTGATGCAAGTGCTGCCTCCACGAAGAAGTCCAGCTGAGAGGCCGGAGCGTGACCATACGTCAGTTCAAAAGGGGTGAATCCCGTGACGGCGGAACGAGAGTCATTAATGGCGTACTCGACCGGGGTACACCATAAATCCCAATCGTGCTGGGTGGCGTCGACGTACGCGCGCAACATGCGTTCGACCGTGTGGTTTGTGTGCTCTGCCTGCCCATCACCTTGAGGGTGGTACGGCGTGGTAGAGGCAACCTGGACTCCCATCAACCGATGTAGCTCGAGATGCATCTCATCCCTGAAGCGGGAGTCCCGATCACAGACGATCTTCATGGGAGCGCCGTGCAAACGCCACACTTGGTCGAAATACATGCGCGCGATCTGTGCAGCTGAGCTGTCAGCGTAAAGCATGGGAACTACGTGCACCATCTTGGACAACTTGTCCGTGAAGGTAGCAAACGCGTCGTACCCTCGCTCTGTGCGGGGCAGCCCAGTGACGAAGTCGATACTAACCACTTGCCACAGTCTTACTGGGACTTGCAGGGGGTTAAGCTGACCGTCTGGATACCCGTTGCGTGGCCGGGTCTGTTGGCACACAACGCAGGATTTGCACCAGTCGGTGACATACTTGCTCATGCGTGGCCACCAAAAGCGACGGGATACTCTGTCCAGTGTCTTATCCCTTCCTGTGTGCCCTGCTGCTGGGGACTCGTGTGCTTCGCGCATCACCAGCTCTCTGAGGGGGGAATCCTGAGCTAGCACTAGCTGATACCGCCCTTCTGCCACTCGCCATATCATGTCGTCTACCATGCGAAATGTGTCTGTCCTCTGATGAGGGGCTGCGATCAGTTCCTCCTTCAACGAGCTGAGGTACTGGCTGCGTTCGTATTCCGCTTGCAAGGCGCGGACGAACTCATCAGCCTTCAGTGGGCCTGATGCTGCCCTGGCCCTTGCTGCAACCCCTGTAGTGACTAAAGGCTCGTCGGGTTCTGCCTCACTGTCCTTTCGCGCAGGCAGCGCTCGGGGCTTTGCCCTGCTGGCTGCTGGGGCCCACACCAGAAGGACCGGCCAGCGCAGCGGGGGTCGACCTCCATCAGGGGACTCGAAGAGGTGGTTGGGACGACCTTTTTCGTCCTTCGTGTCAAAGACCTTGACCGGATGAAGCCCATACTTGGGGTGAATCAACCGTCTCCAGGGGGCGTCATAGTCTGGCAGAAGGAACATCGCCGAGGTGTTTTCCGGATCGGCGCGCCACTCAGCAAGGAAATGCCGAAGAATTCTTTCTATCAAGTCGGAATCCTTCGTGTAAGGGGGGTTGCACCAAACGTGTTTCCCGCGCCACTTTTCCTTCAAGCAATCGGTCCAATAGGTGTCAACCTGCCGGTTAACGCCCATGGAGTCGCAACACGCGTCAACGTCAAACACCCCGTACTGGGCTGCTATCTCCTCAAAGCGCTCCCTGATCAGCTTCCAGTTCTGGCGATCTACGACCTGGTCGTAGTGGGAGCTACTTTCTGGGGGCTTAACGGGCTCAGGTACCTTTCCGGCTGCCTTTGGATGACTCTGGGCCTCAGGATGGGGGAACTTCGGGTGACTCTGGACTTCTGCTGTGACCTGTTCCCTAGCTCGGTCTGCTCTGGTCATGACTGCTAGCGATTCGGCATCCCTCAGGGATTTCTCGCCTACTGCTAGGGTGGCAGCTGCGTCCAGCCAAAGGGCCGGCGACTCTACCCACGTGAGCCCATTCAGATGGGTGAGCTCACCAATGACCGGTGCTGGACTGGTGGGAGGGAAGGATTCGTCCTCGGAATCACTATACTCGAAGGTGGCGCCTAAGACAGATGTGGGATCCTCGTCCCCTTCGCATCTCTTGCCTTTCGGCGCAGAGTACTCGGGTCCATCAGATCCATCGGTGGTGCAATCCACTGCCCCGAGGACAGAGGTAGGATCCTCGTCCTCTTCGGACCCCTTGCCTGCCGGTGCGGAGTCTCTGGGCCCATCCGTGGCGCGATCCACAATCCTTTTTTCCTTCAACCCTTCTCTGGCTGACATTTCCTGATAGTCTGGTCGCCGGGACTGCGCGTCTGGTACTACTAAACAGCGCCCTGGCACGTGCTCCATCTGATGGACTCCTACCTCTGCCAAGTCCTCGTACCAGCGAGCCTGACGTCGGCTGAGCTCCCTAGCTGGGGCGAAGAGCCACTGAAGGGGTTTATGGTCTCCCATGAGCTTAAATGATGTGAAAATCAGATAATGTCTCCAGGTGACCGTGGTGCAGTGATGGATGGCACAAAGCTCCCGTTCCCCAGCGTGATAGTTCTGCTCAGCGCTGGAGAACTGCCGGCTTTCAAAGGCCAAGGGCTGTAAGCCTCGTCCCTGATCCTGCATGAGTACACCCCCTAGTGCTACTCCACTGGCATCTGTCTGCACAAAAAGGGTCTGGAGCCGTCTGCTGCACCCTTTTGATCGGGTAGGGCCAAGGCTGGGGAGGAGATCAAGGCAGTTTTTAGCTGTTTAAATGCTGCCTTTTCATTCTCGCTCCAGGTCCAGTCCACGCCGGATTTGGTGAGGCGGGTCAACGGGTACGCGATATCTGCGAAGTTCTGGATGTACCTCCGGTAGAAGCCACACATGCCCAGAAACTGTCGCACGTGTGTGACAGTTTCTAGGTCTGGCCAATCGCGTACCGACGCAACCTTATCCTGCTGTGGACGACATCCATCCCGATCCACCACATGCCCTAGGAACCGGACTGATCGCTTGCACAATTTGACTTTCGACTTTTTGAGGTAGACTGAATTCTTTCGGCATGCCTCCAGGACCTGGCGGAGGTGGTCGAGGTGTACCTCATGGGCGCTCTTACCCGGAACCTCGGCCGAGAAAATCATGATGTCATCTACAAATACTCTGCAAAAGGGTAGGTGCCCGAGGTACTGTTGCATCATCCTTTGCCAGGTACTTGGGGAGTTTGACAATCCCATAGGCATGACCAACCACTCGTACGCTCCAAAGTGCGTAGTCATTGCGGTTTTCTCCACGTCCTCTGCTTTCATAGGGACCTGCCAAAATCCCCAAAGGGCATCCATCGTAGAGAAGACGGTAGCCCCTTATAGATCATCTAGGAGACTCTGGACATCCGGGAGGGGGTACTTGTCCTTGACTGTGATCTCATTGATCTGTCTGTAGTCAATGACTAGACGCAACTCCTTGGGATTACTCGGCTTGGGGACCATCAGCACAGGGCAGCCCCACGGGGAGGCCGAGGGTCGTATGTACCCTTTGGCTAAGAGCTCATCTAGCTGTTGCCGGAGTTGCCGCAACTCCTCCTGCGACAGCTTGTACCCTCGCCGGTGCAAGGCGTTCCCATTCCAATCTGGCCTGAGCCGGACGCCGGACTTGAATTCCCTTGACTGGACTGATTCCGGCAGTTCTGTGCAAATGACATCTGCGAACTCCTTTTCCAGATCCCTAAGCTGCTGCCAGATTTCCGGCGACACCGTCTCGTCTATCTCGTCCTCCGGCGGTTCCGGGGAGGCCTGAGCAGTCTGTGGGGCTGGCGGCGAGGTAGTGCTTGGCGGGACGGCCGGTACCGGCGGGTCTGTGGTCTGCGGAGCTGGCGGCGGGGTAGTGTCTGGCGGCACGACTGGTGCCGAGGCTCGCGACTTCTGACTCCGAGGGCTCGGGACGGTGGGGACTTTTGGTCCCGGCGGCTGCTCGGTGGAGGGGCCACTTTCAGCGCCAGGCTGACCGACTGCTGCGACCTGGTCACGCCGACGCACTCGCTTACGCCGTGCTCGGGGTCGTCGCTCCGCGACCAGACCCCGGCCCTGCTGGAGCGCCGCGGCTGCCTGCGCGTGCCAGGTGGGTGGCTTCCCGGCCGCGTGATCCTCTATTGCCTGCCTACGCACCGCTGGCGGAAGCAACGCAAATGCTCCGTTCGCCTCCTGTTTGCTAGCGAAAAAGCTGAGAGGGTCAGGGTGATCCCCGGCCTCGTCGACCGTGCTCGCAAATCCCTGTGGCCTAATATCCTCGACCACCGCCCCTACTCTCTGCAAATGACATGCTCCTTCCACGTCACTGTAGCCGGACTCGGAGCTGTCCGAGACCAACCCTCCCGGCCCCTCAGACTCCTCAGCTCCGTCCGGCACCGCTGCGCTGGGACGCACGCTGACTTCACCATCCTCGGACCCGGAGGAGGGTTCTGACGCCAGGCCTGCTACAACATCGTTGGGGGAATCTTCGTCGGAGTCTCCCCCCCCCTTGTTGCAGGCCAACGCGCCAAAAGCCCCATCGGGGCCGAGGTAGACGACGAAAGCTTGCTCCTCTCTGTTTCGGAGGGTCCGCAGGTCCCGGCGAGCCCGACGTTGGCTCAAAAGGACTCCCTGTACCAGTGCCATTGCCGTGTCCTTGGACCGGCTGGGGTCCGGTGACCCCGGCGAACAGCCGGTGATGACGACCTCTTCCCTGCCCTTGGTGAACCGGACCGAACCCCAGTTCTTATAATCCAGGGTAACCGGGGAACGGTTCGCCAGCCAAGGACCCCCCAGGATGACATCCACCTTGAGGTCGAGTGGCATTACCCGAAGCTCAACCTGCTGGCCGTAAGACCCCTTCGACGTCTCAGCAAGGAGCTTGGGCCTGATGCGGGAATTAGCATCATATGTGGTGCCGTCAGCCACTCGAACCCGCATGGCTTGCTCGTGGCGCACCGGCTTGACGCCGGAGAGCCTCTGCAGTGTACTCTTTGCGATGATATTGGTGGATGCTCCCGAATCCACTAACACCTTGACTCAGACGCCCGCAATCCAGGCCCAAAACAGCAACAACGTCGGTGTGCGACTGTGCCTGTCGAAACTCCTCGGGCGCGCTCCCATCGAGGACACCGCTGCCAGGGACTCACACCAGCTCGGACTGATATCGCCGTCCTGCATTATGCAGTCCAGGCGGGTGACTGACGTTTCTGCGTCGGAGTCACAGTCCGGGAGGCAGTAAGTACACGCGTCCGCTAGCAGGCCGATGGCGACTGCTTTCTGAACTGCGCTGCGCTCTGGGAAGTCTGGGGGGGACACCGCGACTTGGACTGACGCTGCAGCCAGTTTAGCCGCTATGTGCTTTCTGACTTGCTCGTCCCGGTGCATCGGCTCATTGTCTTGCTGAAGTTCCCTATTCTCCCTTTCCAACTCCTCCTTTACGAAGGCGTGGAAGTCCGCATGGCGTTCTGTTGAGGTAGAAGCCGGGTCCCTACCCTCCAACTCGTACCTGCGCTGCAATCGAGAGGTTCGAAGCGCCTTGTCTTCAGGAGTCAGCCATGGTCTGCGTTTCGGGCCCAAAGCCTGGCGAGCCCTGCTTCGGGTCAACCACGGCCGACTGGGCTTTGAAGTTCTCTCTGGTGGTGAGAGTTCTTCTCCTTCGGCAGGCTTGGGTTTGGCAACGCGAACAAACCGTCCGAACTCCTGATCCAAGATGGCTTTGCGTCGGCGATTGAACTCGCGCACCCTGACGAGCCGCTTCAAGCGCTTATCTAACTCTTCTCGATTCAACTGGGGCTTACTAGTCGTGGGTCCAAGCTTCTGGCGCATCCGCCTTTGCCC
Organism: Cymbomonas tetramitiformis; assembly: GCA_001247695.2. NCBI lineage: Eukaryota > Viridiplantae > Chlorophyta > Pyramimonadophyceae > Pyramimonadales > Pyramimonadaceae > Cymbomonas > Cymbomonas tetramitiformis. The sequence continues at coordinate 8,349 of LGRX02007566.1, forward strand.
TGCCCTCCAAAGCGCAAGGGACTTGACCGACCGGACCTCTGACTCTTCCAGCTTTAGATACCTTTCCAGCGCCCTGATGGCGGAACGCAGGCGAGCACTTGGCTGCTGGGCCTGAAAGGCTTTCCTAACTCTGGGGGGTAAACGCTGAGCTCTGAACTTCCAGTGCCCGCGAACTCTCGCAACATCCGACCCCTGGTTCTCCAGGTGCTGTTGGTAGACTGCCCGTGGCTCAACTGTGTGGCTCGACCGGTTTTTACCCCGGGTGTCCGCACCGGTGATCCAACAGAGCAGCTCCCACGGCTCCTCGGGACGCGGAACTGAGGCGGTTGCTGGGGTTCTGGCGGACTTCCAGAAGTTTGCCTGCTCTCTTTGGACGCGCTGCTCGACCTGTTCCCGCTCAGGAGGCTCTGGGCTTCCCGTGCGGGTGGCGGCTAGCATGTCTAAACCTTCCTGCTCATACCTCTCGACTTGACTCTGGCTCTTGAGGTGGCGCCTGGCGCTGCCACTAAGGTGTCTCCCACACCTTCTCCACCTATCACGCAGCACCTGCATCGCTGTGGACGCCGGCGCGGGGCCCTTTTGTCCCCCTGACCCCGCGGTGACGGGGCCCGCGCCCTTTACTGCGGGGAGGACGCCCCGGGCTGGGGAGCGTCCTCCTGGACAAAATCCAAACCGATGGCAGCCAAAGCTTCCTCCACCGACTCGTCTCCTATCAACGCCAGGGTGTCCTCCAGGAGGCACTTGGCCCACTCCTTCGGGCGCTGGCTCGCCTGCGGACAGTCGCGGGCATAATGGTCCATGCTCTTGCACAGACGGCAGCCCTCGTACTCTGGGGAGCCGAGTCGTTGCCCTGTGGGTGTCGGAGCGCCAGCGGATGTCGCCATGGCTAGCAGCTCCTCCGTGACATCTACGTGGGCCAGCAGCTGGACCGAGCGGCTCGTCTTATCCTGGCTCTGCCGCAACTCCCGCTCAGCCTCTATGGCCCAAGTCAGGAGTTCGTGGCGGCCTTTACTGGCCGTCCGGCTCAGAGTCAGAACCGAAGCGCCTTTCCTCTCGGCTATAAGGAAGACCTTCCTCCTTATCTCCGGTATCAATCACGTAAGGAATATCTCCAGCAGCTCCTCTTCCGGCACCGGAGAGGTGAGCTCGTGGGCAGCCAGCATGCTCACGATGTCGTGAGCAAGGTGCACCCCGTCCCAGAACTCGCGGACCGTGCGAGTCTGTCTGTCCTGACTTTGACGCACACGACGCAGGAACGGACCGATCGACGCCATTTCCCCCTTGTCGGGCATCACCAGTTGCGCCAAGGGAACCACTATGACGTCCAAGGTGAGGTTCTTACCTTCCCGAGCCTCCGTCAACACCGAGAAAAGCTCGCGGTACTCGGAGCTGAGTTTGCCGAAGCAGTGTCTGGCCACTTCTGACAGCAGGGAGTGGTCCGACAACACCTTCTCCTCACCCCCGCTCTCTAGTGGTCCCAGACGCGCCATCTCCATGGCGTAGCGCACCGGCTCGAGTTCCCGAACCTCCCTGACTTGCCGAACAAATCGGAGGAGCCGACCAAAGACGTGGGACGACCCCTCCACCTCTGTGTGGTATTTGTCCACTGCCTTCTCCATGGCTCTGGTGGCCTCCTTGAGAGCGTGCTGCTCGTCCCTACGACTGTAATGGCTCCGGGGCTCCCTGTAACGAGAGGAAGACGAGAAGGTGAACTGGCTGTCGCCATCCCCGTCTTCGCCATCGCCGCCAGGGTCCTCGTCCGGACTCCCCGGGCCTCCCGGCCCTCCAGGGTCACCGCCCCCCGAGCCACCAGGACCACCATGACTGCCGGCACCGGGCATCTCCGAAAGCTCGTTTGGCTCCGAGTGCTCCAGTTGAGGGACCATCCCCCCCCCGTCTCCCGGTGTGTCTGCCGCCTTAGGAATCGGAAGTGGCATCACAGCCGGAAAGTGGTCGAAAGCACCGGGCCACACGTCCGCGGCGCAAAACCCACACACCGGCAGGTACACCTTTTTCATGAACGCCACCACACTTCTCTTAGCGCTCGCCTGACACGCCCACATACGCACCGGGCTCTCCTCGTGCCCGCACCCACAGCGAGCGCAGCTCTCTGCGACGGACGCCAAGGCCGTCGTGAGACTGTGAATCACCTGGGCCCCGAGGACCCTGTCCTCGTCCGAGAACTTTGCCTTCAGGCACTGCCTGATCTGGTTGGAAGGGTGTAAGCACCCGGCGACCTGACCAAGGGTGCGATACCTACGAGCAGCGTCGTAAAACAGGCGCTGGGCATCGATCCCCGAGGTGGCATACCCGACCACGTGCTTCCGGAGGGCGTCGCAGACCTGTATAGGAAGGGAAATAAAGTCCCATGAGTGCGGTGGAGACGCTGTCACGTCCGCGCGCGACTCCTCCGGAGGGCTTTGAACGTCCCGGTTCTCGACGTCACAGGTGACGACGGAAGCCGGCTCTACCAGCTCATGTCCCTCTCGGGAGATGGGCGTCTCCTGAACCCGACTCGACGCTGCCGCTGAGGGCCCCCGAGCGTCTGACTCCACGGGCCCTGGGGGCGAGGCCTGAACCAGGGCGAGCCTTTGGACTTGTGACTCTATGACCGCCTGCAGCCTCTCCTCCAGCTGGGCCTCGGCTGCCGCTCGCCGCTCCTCAGCGGCTACCTGCTGAGCGACGCTCTCGTCGACAGCCAACTGCCTGGCAGTCTCCCGGGCTTCTGCGGCCAACCGGTCTGCAGCCCAGCGCTCTTCGACAGCGCGTCGCTCGGAGACCCTGCGTTCCTCGGCAACGCGCTGATCGGAGATCCTGCGCTCCTCGGCAGCTCTTTGACTCTCTTGGAGTTGCCGAGACAGCTGTTCCAGGCGAGCCTCGGCAGCCGCCTCCCGAGCTTGCGACTCCTTCTGCCAGGCTTCCTTCAGCTCTTGCAGGTCCTGACTGTTCCTGCTCGAAGTGGACTCCGGGGACGACGACGTGTTCCCTGAGGAAGTCGGGCCGGGGTGCGGGACCGATGGTGCTCGACTGGGCTTCCGGGTGCGAGGCACCGGGCGACTGGGGCTGCTCGGCTTAGGCGCCTGAGTCCTGGGCCTCGGACGTTCCGCGGGATGCTCTTCCTCCGATGAGGACGAGAGGGGAGCAAACCGGTTCGACCAGTTCTCACCGGGGGCTGCGGAACTCGGAGGTGCTGCACCTGACTTCCTAAGACCCCTGTGCGACTTCCGGGTGCGGCCGCTCATTCTGACGGCCGCGACGACCGCTCTCCTTACCTCCTGGAGGTCCGCCCCTTGGCGTACCAGCTCCCCTGGTCTGCCGGCGTTGATGGCAAAGACAGAGAATCTACACCTCCCAAGGGAGTTGTGAGGGTCCTCGCGCTTTTGCTGCATCAACACCCTGGACTCGGAGACTGACTGCTGGTGGATCTCCAGGCGATAAGCGCCGTCCTCGGAGAGCCCATAGTCCTTGAGCTGGAACCACATTAGCCCTGACAGCGGGTGGTCTTTCCCCAGGCGCTTTAGGCCTCGACGGATGTCCTGCCACATAGACTCCTGGTCGGAATCCGAGCAAGAGCTGACACCGGATGAGGTTCCCGCCTTCCTTACCGGACGGCGGGCACTCGTTCCCTGGGACGAGTCCGAGCTGACTGGGGTCGTCCTGGGGAGCCGGCGCCACTCGCGAAGACACCTCCTGCCCATCTGGGTCATCCGGTGTCTCCGGGCTCCAACCCACCAGGTGCTCCTCTCCTTGGCGAGCATCGTCTGCTGGTGCCATGCCATGAAGACAGCTCCCGCTTGACGTCTGCCTCTGCGCCACAGACCCTGTGTCTGGACGACATGCTGGCGCCATGCTGCGAAAGAGGACTCGACCCGGCGCCGACTGCCTTTGTCAAACAGGCCTTGAAGTTGGGCGACTTGTTGGGTGACGTCATTCCACGCTTGGAATGCCAGGCGCTGGAGCTCGCGCTGATGCGCTGACTGGTCCGTCCTGGCCCTCCATGCGACCCACGCAAGCCGCGCTGTTGCGCGCTGACGAGATGGCAGGGAGACTCTCGCACGTCGTTGCGCTGAATTCAGCGCCCAGGTGCTCCATTGACGGAGGGCCAATGCGAGCATGGACTGACGTCGCTCTCCTCGCCAAGCCGGATTGGGCTGGATGCGAGACTCGCGCCCCCGTGACTGGACGACGTCTAGCTGCTCTGGGCGCCGGACATCATCAGACTCCCCTTCTGCCGGGGGACTCCAGTCACTGGCTCGGTAAACCTCAAAGCGCCCTGGGGCACTGATGAGATTCCCTTGCTCGCTCCCCACGAGGGAAGAGAGGGAGGATGCTGCCGGTCCCGACGTCGGTTCCTGACGGACGACCCTACTACTCGCACTCCTGCTGGACGCAGGGAGTGGGGAGAAGGGAGCTGCCGAGGGGTTCAACCCCTTAGCAGAGCGGTCCGAGTCCGACCCGGAGCCGGCGCCTGCCGCCGGCGGTGCCGGGGCCTCGGGCGACGCACGCTTCCGGCGCGCCGGCTGCCGTAGCGCCGAGCTCAATGCGAGCTCGGACACTGGCTCAACCTCACTGACCCTCGCTGGTGAAGGGGTGTTTGGTGGCGAGGCCCTGGGGGGCCCACCAGACAACCCTGGAGGGGCTCTCAGGGGCGTGCGCGCCGGTGTAACCTCGAGGGTTTCACCGACGTATTGGCGCGCAAGCGCGCGCCGCACTCCCCCCCCCCTCTCACGGGAGCGCCAATCCCGGCTGTCTGACCCGCCTGCTGCGCCCCAGAACTCCCCAGAGCCTGGGCCGGCTGGCAGGTTCGCAGTGCGAGACCCCGACCGACCGGACCCCACGGCCGAGCCGGGGGCGGCGCCGGCCCGACCCCCCCCACGCCGGCCCGACCGACCGAGGCATTCCTCCTCATCTGAATACATGGGCATAGTATGCGTGCTATGCGTGAGACTCAATCTAGCTAAAGCCGAAAGTGCACACGACACACGTGGCAACTAGCAACCGCCGATCTAGAAATTTACCACTTGCGCCCGAGCACAAGTGGCTACACCGGCCGAAGCGCGGAGATTTCCGGAAAGGAAGATCCTAGAAAGCTAAATCAAAGGTAGGGGAATTCCCGAACCAACCCCGAATTTCAGCAAAGGCTTACGCAAAATTGAAAAATTTGCGCAGCGCTTCCGCCGCGAAGGGTCGAAATTGCCGAAAAACGGAGAAGATTCCAAAATCCCGCACCTGCGAGTCCAAAAAGCACGTATGCGTGCTATGCGTGTATGCGTGCCAGGACTTAAGGCAACGCTCGCACCTAAAAAGATTGTCGTCGAGCTAGATTTCTCCACACCGACGCGGCTCCAAGCAACCTGGAACCCTCAATCCCACACACCACCGCGCAACAAGAACGAGAGCACAGGCATTCTCGATTTCGTAGTGCTAGTACTCGCTAACTAATCGCACAAGGCGGGGCGGGTTGATCAGAATTTGCGCAAGAAAGACAAGGAAGCAACGTGAAAACACGAACTAATTACCATTTTGTAGGAGTCCACACTTGACTTCTTCTCTTCTTTACGGTTTCGGACTTATACTATTCTACACTTATTAAACGACCGCACGAGGTATGCTTACGATTGGTCAACTACAAGACTTCGGTTTCGTAAATCTTAATAGTTATGCTTTTGCTATCAGTGCATGCTTTCAATACACAATATACAGCAGTTACGGCTCTTTACTTTTATGTTTTACTTTTCAGTTCAGTTCATCTCCCCGAAACGGGTTACTCTTAGAGTTCTTATACATTCAGGAACTCTTTCCACAACTCAACTGTACTGAGTACTCCGTACAACAGTCTAGGCACCTCACATCAACATCATTCTGATCGGTCCTACTGTACTCCGTACTGAGTACTTCTGCGTTTTATACTTAGCCGTTTTTCTTGCTCTTGTGCTTGCCTCCTAGCACACTATGTATATCTAGAATTTATGTTTGATTTACTAAGAACCGAATCAGTTTCAAAAGCTAAAGTAGATGTACGGAAAGTTTTGAAAGGCTAATTTTTTTTGAGTCCGGAAGGCGAATTTCATCATTTTGACCGTATAAAGAGATCAACTAATCTATTCCTAAATTGAAAAGTGCTATGTATATCTAGAATTTATGTTTGATTTACTAAGAACCGAATCAGTTTCAAAAGCTAAAGTAGATGTACGGAAAGTTTTGAAAGGCTAATTTTATTTGAGTCCGGAAGGCGAATTTCATTATTTTGACCGTATAAAGAGATAAACTAATCTATTCGTAAATTGAAAAGTGCTATGTATATCTAGAATTTATGTTTGATTTACTAAGAACCGAATCAGTTTCAAAAGCTAAAGTAGATGTACGGAAAGTTTTGAAAGGCTAATTTTATTTGAGTCCGGAAGGCGAATTTCATTATTTTGACCGTATAAAGAGATCAACTAATCTATTCGTAAATTGAAAAGTGCTATGTATATCTAGAATTTATGTTTGATTTACTAAGAACCGAATCAGTTTCAAAAGATAAAGTAGATGTACGGAAAGTTTTGAAAGGCTAATTTTATTTGAGTCCGGAAGGCGAATTTCATTATATCCAAGTGCTCATACATAACAAGGTGTATCATTAAATATAGGGTCATCAACTATTTTCCTATTGTCATAAGACTTAAACCAAATAACACAATATCTTTCACCTTGAAAATCATTTAATATAACCTCATGAGGTAGTCTTCCATCCATTTTTAATATCTTGTTGTGATAATCAAAATCACCTATTATATTATCTTTTTCATCATAACATCTCAAACATGCACCCTTATAATCCCCTAGAGCCATTGCATACTGAAAGCTAACATCATCTTTATCTACATGCTTTTTTACATAATGTCCGCTTATCATTTTTGAATAGTTCACAACATATTCACCTTTACTAAAGTCCTTATCTATTATTGATATTAATTCTTTAGACAAGCTCCACAAATGTTTTTTCCATTTCGGTAATTTTCTATTTTCAACGGGTGTCAAACAAACCCCTTTCCCTTGTTTTGTATTGTGAGGTGTGAGGTGTCCGCCCCCTCCTAAAGCTCCTATGGTATTTCCCGATAAGAAAGCCCAATCCAAATTAAATTTTATTTTTTTGGTTTTATCTCTATATTGCTTATTTAATTTCACATTTCTTAAAACGTTTTCAATTTCTTGCATTAAATACTTCACATAAGCATCATCACTAATTAATTTCGGCTCAACTTCTTTTGAAATGAGTTGCATAGTTGACCATTTCCTTGATGGACATTGCCAATATTTTGTATGCTTCTCATCATACCATGCAAATGTTTTGTGATATGATTGTAAATGATTATCTTTTTCAATTTTCCACATTTCCCATTCATAAGCATGCTCACTCCAATAAATATGTTTATGATTTTCATGAGCGCTTAAATAGGTTCCATCATCAACTCTTTTCAAGAACACCCACGAGTTATGACCATTGCATGCAATAGCTTTAACTTCAATAAGGGTAGACTTTATTGTGTAAATCATTTTCGATAAGTGATACAATGTATTATTACCTAGTGCATATGTGTTCTTAAAGTTAAAAACTCACTTTATTTACTTACACTCTAATTTATGTCTTTTATAATCCATTTTTTGACACTCTCTAGAACAATAATATACTTTTTTGCATTTTGCACAACATTTAACTTCAACATTGACATTGCTACAATGATTGGCACACACTCTTTTTTTATTTTCAAAACCATAATTCTGTTCTTGCCAATCAGGCATTTCTTTGTTCAAATATTCTATCACTTCGTTGGGTGGCTTTACACCTCCTTTTAAGCCTAAAATACCTCTTTGCCAAACATACAATTGTTTTGCATACTTATTTTCAATGTCTCGCTCAGATTACATACTTGATTTGTTTCAATTTATGCTTATTGGATATGTCTTAAAGTTAAAAAATTCGTTATACATCATTCTAAATTCTCCATGCAAATTTTGTAAAACTCACTATCTAATTCAACCCCTATTTATTTTCGATTATTGTTTTTACAAGCAATTAAACTAGATCCAATACCCATAAAAGGATCACAAACAAGGTCATTTTCATGTGAATATGATTTAATTAAATATTCCATTAATTCTATTGGTTTAGAACATGGATGTTTACTTTTGTAATTTCCGTTAGAAAATTTCAAAACTGATTTTGGATATCGATAACCGTCTTCACATTTGGTCGGTAATCGAGCGCAATGTTTGGTATATATATTAGTAGTATTTGCACTAGATTTAAAATATGGCTTTCCGGGCGTTTTTTGCGGGTTAAATGTAGGCAGTCTTTTATAAAATATATAAATCATCTCGTGACTTCGCAATGGCATTTGATTTGCATGAAAAAATCCTAAAGATATACTCTTAAAATATACTAAATCATATCGAAACCATGCTTTATTACTTTCAATTATCTTATGTCCAAATTTAGTTGTGGTTAGAAAAATATAGCATGTTTTTTCTTTACCTATACGCTTCAAATGTTTCCACAATAAATTTAAATCAATTATTTCTTTATCCCATTTACAAGCGGTTTGGTTATAAGGTAAATCTAATACAAATAAATCTACGGAATTATCATTTATTTTAGGGAAAATATCAAAACAGTTTGCATTATAAATTTCAAACATTAAATTAGTAAATTTATTTATTTATTTTATACTAAACAAGTTCTAAATGAGACCGCAATTAACCGACGCGTACACCAAACAACAATGTTTAAAAATGATGGATATAACAAATAAAGTACCAAATTCTCAAAAAATGTTTAAAAGTTATGGCAATCTTTCTAAAAATAGCTATAGTATGACCGTACCTAGTTCAAATCCTGAATTATTTTATTTTGATCTAACAAATTCTCCTATAAATCCTATGCATTTGACTAAAGAATTAAAACATGATTTTGATTTTCCAAAATATATTATGCAAGAAGAGTTTTTTTCACAATCCACTCCAATAAGTTTTGAAGAAGAAGAAGAATTGTTGAGTGAAATTGACACTGAAGAAATTAATTCAGGTTTAAAAAGACTGCGTGAAGATTTTTCTCCATCTCCGTTAAACACACCGGAAAATCAAGGCGAATCAGGTCCGTCTTCAAGGATAATTGTAAATCCAATATTAAGACAAGCTTTAGAGTATTCTTTATTAAGTGATACCGAAATTATTACAGGTGTAGATCGAAGAAACCCTACGTCTCCTAATAGAAATTTCTCACCGGCAAAAACACGTTCACGTACTACAAATAACAATTAAAATTTTTATTACTATGTCTCGAAAACATTTGTTCGGGGAAATTTATATTAAAATGAAATTATTAATTTAATAATTTATGAATACATTTTGTGATAATAATCCTTCAAATATATTTTGTCAAAAAGCGAAAATTGTAGATGACACCAATTTTAAAAGTAATGATTTTAAATTTGAAAATATTTTTTTGGAAAAAATAGAAAATAATAAAAGTAATAACAAAGATTCCACTCCGTTTGAGAGAATTCCAAAAATTAAAAATAATGATTTTACATCCCAAAAAATAAAGAAACAAACGGCGGAACTATTGAATGCAATACATGCAGATTTCAAAAATATTCCAAATCAAGCAATAAATAATTTTCTTGGAAAAAATACAATTAAATTTGATAATCCTACTCAAAAAAAATATGCTTTAGCTGCAAATTCAGCCTTTGCATTTAGTTACGATAATAAAGCAAAATTAAATAAAATAATGACAGAGCTTCCCCTTTTTCAAATAGACCCTACATTAAGCGGGAGAAATTCGATTACATTAGTTAATTCTATAAATAAAGAAGTAATCATAGCATATCGTGGAAGTGACGCTGAATTTTACAAATTAGAAACAATTTCTAAAAACCCTAATATGTTAAGTAATTTTAAGGATTGGTATGTGAATTTATTAACAACTATAGGCAAACAACGCACAACTCAAAGATATAACGAAGCATCCCAAAGATATGAAAATGTTTTTAAAAAATTTGGAAATAATTACAAAATTTCGGTAACCGGTCACTCAAACGGAGCCGGACAAAGCAATTTCATTGCCGAAAAATATAATGTCGAGGGTCATCATTTTAATCCAGCTATTAATCCCTTGCAAAAACCGGTAAATACACCAACGGAAAAACAATATGTTTATTCAACGGAAGTAGTATACTACTGATTATAGCCTGCCCCCAAAACCCTAAAGACGATAATAAATCATTAATAAATACAAGAGAAAACCCTAAAGAAATAATTACGTAATAAATAGTGAATAAATTACGTGATTAAATGTGAGTACGATAAAAAATAAATAAAAAATCTACAATAAAAAATAAATAAATAAATCAACAATAAAAACTATATTGATATTATAAATAGAGATAGTAGTAGTAGAGTACCGATTATAGCCCACCACCAAATAAGTAACTAATAAATACAAGAAATAATTACGTAATAAATTGAGAATAAATTACGTGATTAAATGTGTATACAATAAAAAATAAATAAAAAATCTACAATAAAAATAATGATAATAAATGTAAAATAAAAACAAAAGATAAAAGATAAAAATTGTAAGTAAATGAAAAGTAAATTAATTAAGTTCTCAATATATATACATGTTAATTGTTCTTAAATCATTTATCCAAATTCCCACCATATGTTTCCTTCATTGGTTTTCCAACCCATTTTTCCTATTTTCATTTTACCTTCACCATTATGGTCTTGTACCCAATAATAAGCATTCAAGAAACATAAGCTTGGTAAAGAATATTTGTTCTTTTTTACTTGAGTTCTTGTACTAATTCCATTTTTTTCATTATCTTTTTCAAATTTTTTGATAACATCAAAAACATTGATGCAAGCATCTTTTAATTCATCACCTTCATATTTTTCATAATATCTTGTTTTGTCACTTATATTACGAAACATAAAAATAAAATCTTCATTCATTATCGGAGTTGGGTCATAAATAGAACCATCCTTACGTTCAATCCAACAATGTAAGTCTAATGTATTCATGGTTGCTTGTTTACCCTATTGAGTTACACTCTTTAAGTGGATTTTATTTTTTGAGGTTTTTTGTCCCCTGAAAAAACCGAAGAAATTACGGGTTTGGAGAATGAGGAGTCAATTTCAAGAAAAATCTAATAACATCGGTTGAAAAATTTTCAACTAACGAAGAAATTCTAAGCTCCAAACCATTCTCTCCAAGTAAATTTGAAGATGCAACTAATGTACTTCTCCTCTCTTCGCTAGTAAAGAAACCTAAACCTTCACAAATCAAAACATAGTTGTCTACAATGTTATTATTCACATCTGAATCAGCGTGTTGAATTTTGAAATTAGCTTGTTGAGTACCTGTTTCATTACCTGCTAGCTGAAATATACACATTGCACCAAAAGTATTTGAAGGAAATTCCAATATTCGAATACCTTGACCAGCTTTAGGCTGTATTCTCGGAAAATTTGACAAATTAAGATTTTCGTATTGTAAAGTTTTTGTTGTTAACTTATTGCATTCTATATCATTACATTCTATATCATTGCAACCTATTATATCACCTTTCATATTAATTCTGAAAAATTGAGTTGCACTACCATCAGGTTTTTTTTTGAAAATTTATAAAATATATAGTTTCAGCATTTAGTATGTCCACGGCTGATGTATTCGAACCAATAAATGAATTACCTGATACTTTTGTTCCAAATAAATCAATGTTCGTTTTGTCATTTGCAGTATTGTTTATTTCACCATTTATCCTTGCATTTCCATTTACTAACAAACCGGAAGTTGTATTTACTTGCAGTTCATTGCCTGTAACAATTATAAGACTATTATCAGTTCCATCCTTTAGTTCAATTTGTGCAGTTCCACTATTTAAAACATTTTTCAAATATCGGAAGTTTATAATTGAAGTATTCAAAACGTCTCTGCCGTATAGATTGTTTACGTATACGTCACCAACTGTCCTTTCTATATCATTACCACCGGGTAGTGCCTATTCTACGAAAGGTGGGTTTACACACCGTAAGGACCCCTTACGGTGGGTTACCCAACCCTAAGTAAAACGATCATTTCAGCCCCTAAACTGACCCCCTGGTCATGTTCATGGCGGCAGGATGACTTTAGACACTCCCAAGAGGCATCCGCGAAGAATTATATCGGATGTATCCGGGTTTGTTAACCTGAAAACCCAAACCCAAACCGGCAAACCAATTATCGCATATAAATCGTGTCATATAGCGTAAAAAACCGTCATACCACCCTCACTTCGCGTGACATTTTGAGGGTCAAGATGGCCTCGAATGAAAATTTTGACAAGACACTGCAGAAAGAGCAACTCGAGAACTTGACAACATAGGTCTCCAAATTTCCAAAGGGCCATCGGGGAAGGCCACATATCTACCAATATACAAAATTATGTGGTAACCCACCGTAAGCATATATGATCGGAACCCGCTACACCCCCCCACTTCGCGAGCGCATTACACACATGGGGCACATCGCATCCATCCATAGTATGTTCCTCAGCTTTCATTCAACTCATAAACTGTCTGAAAATCGATAGGTTTGACACCGTAGACCTCATAACACCACCACTAGAGGCCGCCGAAAATTCCTCTTACGGCGGGTTAACCCACCGTAAGATTAGTAGAATAGGCAGTAGGTTTTGCCACTTAGTAGACCCCCCAGTTGGAGCATTTCCATTTACCGTATTACATTGTATATTTTTACAAACAATATCATTTCCAAAAGAAGACATATATTATATTATAATATTACAATTTAAAATCAGGTTTAATCCAAACCAATAATCCTGAACCCGGAGTTGTTACAACTTTACTTTCCATACACACACCGATAATTCCAACATTATTTGTAGTGATTTGTGAAGCATTAACTGAACCTCCCGGAGCACAACCTAACATTTGACCTTTAACATAACTTCCATCAATAGCTTTGCAAGTTGTGAAACCTTTTGTACAAACGAAACAAGAATTTCCGGTTGTTGCATTTTGAACACAAACTCCAATAGGCAAACAATTTTGATTAGATTGACTTGCCGAAGCTGCATATATTTTTACACCATTTACATCTGAAAAATCATCAGAAAATTGAACAATATCTCCAGCATTTATTGTAGCTCCGGTATTATTTACAAAAGTAAATACATCACCGGTATGAGGAACCGGACTCGTTGGCAAACTTGCCGTATATGCATTTGTCAAACCTGTCAAAGGAATTCCTGAGGTCGTCAATGATGATGATGGCGTTGTATATGCCCAGTCTATGCTACTTACAAGTCGTATAGCACTACAATCCAAATCACCGCTTAAATTAATGTTATTTCCAGAATTACCGACAGCCAAAACTTGACTTAATGAACCAATACTTCCAAAATTTATTGCACCGGTTCTAACTTCATTTGATGCAGAATCATAATATAATTGTAAACTTTCAGAGCTAACATCAGGACTTGCTCGGATAGGTCTAATATAACAAGAATTATTTACCCCAGCATTAAGTTCAAGACCGCTTGCGTTCAAAATTATTGTATTATCCAAAGCCGTCGCACTTTGTGAAGAATTTTGACCGCTCAAAGCACCAATATTAATAGAATTCTCGCCAGCCAAATATTCCCCTGCAAATTTTCCGATATTCACTGAATTCTCGGAAGCAAAGCTTTGCCCTGCGTCGTCCCCAACGTTTACGACGAAAGCATTACATTGATTGTTGCCGGCCCCGCTGCCTATGCATATTGAATCGTTCAAACAATTAAAAGCCCCACTATTTCTGCCTATCAAAACCGAACGGTTTGCATTTGGAAAACCATCATTTTGAGTCGATTCGCCAATAGAGACCAACCCGTTACCCGCTGTGCCCGCTTTAATTCTAAATAAATTTCCATCACATTCTTCTTGATTTATTATAAGTTTTCCGGTTCCCGTAAAAGAAATATCATTTGTGGTAGTTGTACTTCCTTGGTCGGTAACAGATTGTAAATTTTGGTTAGCCCCGGAAGGAAGGTTTTGAAGCAAAGAACCGTCACCAATAAATTTTCCAGAATTCAAAGTGATATCACCGGTGTTTAAAATCAAAGGACCATCATTAAGGAGCACACCTGCTCCAAGTGGTTCTACATTCAATGTGGTTTGCATAAATGACCATTCATTTATACCATTGTCTCCTATTTTCAATCTTGTTTGAGGAACAGGGTCTAAAGATTTAATTTCAAAAGAACTATCAAGTTCATCCAAACCTATAGAAAATTTTGATTTGCTTGCAGGATTGTTCAAAATGAAATCATAAAAATTGATATTATTAACCAAATTTAAATCACCATCAGTTTGTAATTTCATTAATTCTCTTTGATTATTTACATCAGAATTATCAATAAAATCAATATCATTTTGATATAAAAAATCTGAAGCCATATGAATTGTTTGACAAGGGTTTGAATTATCACCTATTTGATTTACATTTATTTGATTAATTGTTAAAGGGTCAGGAATATTTGTAGATGGAGTTTGTTTACCATTAAATGGACTTGCAACTACATTATTTCCAAATGAAGACATTATATATCATAACACAAGTTTTAAATTTACGGTTGAGCAAGTTTCATGTATACAGTTCCAAATTTATCAGTTGGATTCGCTTTGAATACATATAATCCATTTACTTGTGTAATTGCTTCAATCGGAGGGTTGTTGGTTGTTGCTACGATAGGCAAACCCTGAAATCTAACTTTCAATTTATTTTCTTTTGCACCCACATTCAAACTTGTAGCACCCGGGTCACCACTTTGACTTCCATCAATATCCATATTTATATCAGCTCCAATTATTTGAAAGGTTGTTCTTGTTGTTTTATCTTTAGCACCAATAAACACACCGTTATTAACTTTGATATTCTTATCTAAAACAAAATCATTTCCGAATGAAGACATTATATACTATATCCTATAATTTAATTTTATTTCACAAAGAATGTCGGAGCCAAAGGTGACAGTTTATTGTTTAATGGATGAATATTGGGAAATGAAAACATAGCATTTTGTTTTGTAATTTTATCACCGTGTCCTAATGTATATGATTTGAAACCTGACATAGGGTCCACATTAGAAACTCTTGCAGGTGGTCGTAAATCTTGTATTGTTTTACATGGAACAATCATCATCGAAGAACTTCGAAAGCCTGAAGTTAACATCATATTTGGTAATTTAACATCGACTTTTCCTAATGGTTTATTTCCTAAGTTTGAAGCAAAAATTTGTCCCGCTTGTTCAGCCATAATTATATACAATTACAATTAAATTAGTTTTTATACAACCACTTCAATCATTCTTCCCATACCAATACGAATGATACTTGTACATTGTGCAATAATAAATGTTTCGTTATTCGTCAAAGGTGTTTGAAGTGGGTCTGCGGTTGATGATTTTTGAGTTTGAAGAAAGAATGAAGAATTCAAACCCCGGGTATCTATTCCACTACAATTACGAGGTCCCATACCTGGCATAGGCATATTTAATCGAAGCATAGCAGTCCAACAAGAATTGTACCAATTTTCTAAAGAATTAACTTTACAACCTGAATCGTCGGAATAATTATCAGCTTTACCAATAGTGACCAAGTTACAAGCATCAAGAGCGGTGGCACGATAATTTGGATAATAAATTGAGTTGACATTATACTGCCAAGATTGAATGTCTCCAGAATAAAATCTGAAATAACTTGGAACGAAAGTAGCACCCATTTTATTATCAATTTTATGCAAACCTTTATTAACAGAACTGTAATTTGAAGGCCTTTGAACAGCGTATAACATATCCAAAGATTGAGCCGACAAAGAGAATCGATTCGATTTAGTCATTTCCGTTTGAGTATCTTGAAAGGTAAAATAATTAGTGAAAGGCATCTCAATATAAGAATCTTCTTTTAGTTTTCTTTCGACAGCACTATCGTAAACACCATTTGAAAATGTAATTGTTTCAATTGTAAAATGCAAATCAGTCAATTTCCATGTCGCTTTTGCAGCAAGTTCCGCTGCCGCTGTTCCCGTAAATGCAACACCGGCCCCTAATGATTTTTGATATGCACCCAACACCTCCGGTCCATGCATAAAAAAAGTAACTGAATGCTAGGAAGTAACGCAGTATCCAGGTAGTCAGGTGAAGATTCCCCTATAAATTGTAGGAAATTATTCAAAATATATGGTCTTTCTTCTTGATAATAACTATCGGTATTAACATTTATTTCTTGATTTTTCAAAACTCTTTGATAAGATACTTCTTTATTCAACGTTGTTTTAAGATTGTCCAAAACCGTTGATACCGTTGAATATTGACTCATGCCACTCGAAATAGCTATTCCACCGCTGTAAATTTCTACACGAGAAATCAATTTTTCGATTCCATTTGGCAAAGTTGTGATAACTGAATCAGCTTGATTTGCGGCGTCCGTACAAGCTATGGCAGGATTGTTAGCACGACCTTTACAATGCATACTTAAACTTTTCAGATTACACAAAACATTAACTGGAAGATTCAAAGTGATAACACCGTAAGGATTTACTTCGGTCAAGTTTGTCGTTTCAAGACGAAAATACTGAGTACTATATCCACTTAGTTTTTGAAGTCCAAATGCAAGACTATACGGTAAAGACATTTTTTCTATAATATATATAATATAATTTTAATTCACATATTCTTTTAATTTTAAAGATAATGCATAATTTATGGACTGTTCAATTCCATTTTGGGAAACGGCGGTAGGAAGTAATCTTGCTTTTTTGTCCGTAAGTGTGATACGAAGAAATGTGAATTGTGATGCTTGAATGTCTATTGCAAAGTTTTCATCGTAATCTAAATAAGTAATAAATTGTTTAGTTAAATCTGAAGGTAGCAAAATTTTCCCTAAAATATCACCGGAAATAATAACATTCTCTTTTGAATTATTGGAAAGGTTAGTGCTTTCTAAATTGTTTGTTGGCAACGATGAAATTCTGAGATAAATAGCGTCATTTGTTTGCAAATTACCGGGAAATTTGGAAATAAATACTTCATTTACGGTTTCGATGTCAAACAAATCTTTAATCTGTGAAAAATCTGCTAAACCGGCAACTGATTTATTTGTTTGTCCGCCTAAGACTTGGTCTACATCATTGTATTTACCGGGAGAATTAAAAATATTATTTAATGCATTACCTAAATTACTCCCTGGCACTGCTTGAAAATCGCCGGTTATTGAAAATGCAACAAATTTAATATCGGGAGCAGGTTTGCTAAGTGTAATCGTAAAACGTCCTGAAATTGCATTGTAAGTAACATCAACGCTATCAGCAGGCCTTGCAAATCCAAAGTGGGCGACAAGAACATTTAAGATTATTGTTTCTAAAATCGATTTTAAATCATTTAAATCTGTATAATTTCCATCAGGTATTCTACATTCATACAAATCATCAGAATTTATTTTAGCAATATAGAAAATTCCATTATATTCATTAATGGTATACCAAGTCTTTGCAGCCGGAAAACTGTTTACAATTATCTTCAATTTGTTTGTATTTTTATAGTTTGTTAATTGTGTTGGTATATTGATATTGATAATTCTGGAATCACCAAACGATGAAAGGTCTTCACTTGATAAATAAAGTGTACGTTCATATATTACACTCATGACTATCTCTATTTATAATATCAATATAGTTTTTATTCATTTCAATATCTTCCTTTGAATCTCTATTCAATGGTAAAGGTAATTCAATGTTTCCATTATACATATCGTCATATAGTTTTGGTCTTTTGATATAATCATCAACAATCAATTCAATATGAAATGTGGATAAATCAGGGTACAAAATCTGAGCATTTTTTATTAAGTGTTCACGTTCCATAATTTACCAAAAGATTATTATTTTCATCTTTAATCATATTTTCATTGATGGATGTATACTTATTTGATTGTGATTTATCTATACTTCTATCAAATGATGTCATTCTTTGAGGACCTTTGTTAGATATATAATCAGCCAATAATCTTGCTTCTAAGGGTGCGTCGTCATGCAAGTAATTTTTGTCGATATCGAAATTTACTCCTAACAGTCCTAATGGATTCAAATCTTCTGAAATTCGATTGTTAAATTCATCACTTCCAACATTTTTTGATGAAAGATTTCTTGCGTCATTCAAAGCATTTCCGAACATCAACACATCGAGTCCGGTCCCTATAGTATTAAATGTAGATTTCAATAAATTTACCTTATTAACTTTGTTATTCTTTGGCATTTGAAAGAATTGTTTGAGATTATGCGGCGAAGTGATATATTGATACGGTGCTTTGAATAAATCATAAGGGTTCTTGTTTTCGAAGTAATGAAACAACTTTCTATTTGAATTTGATGGTATTTTTAAAGCTCCCGCAGTGGCCCAATCAGTTACAACTCGATGAATATTTTGCGGTGAATTACCATTAACTTTAGGAGTATGTATATGTGATAGAAATGGATTGAACGTCGTCGATTTAACATTGAATTTCTCACCGACATGAATGGATTTCGCACCGCCAAGGCTTGTCCCTAACAATTCAATGTCATGATTAGGTTACTTTTTCAATGTGTCTAAATATACCTTTTCAGCTCTTAAAAATGATTCTCGTGTTTCATGTTCACCTTTAATCACCGAAAATACGTCCGCTTTATCTGTATTTAAGTAGGACGGATTTGACGACGCACCGTGATATGCAATATGTATTTGATTATTTCCATTATTGAGTACTACGGCGTCATAATTTGAAAGCTCCGGGTCAATATTGAATCGATTGTTGAGAATATCTTTATTCAATTGTCTTTGAGCGGTCACATAGGTGTTATGCTCATAACCGCCCGGAAATAACAAATCAGATTGATAATTTCTTGAACCGAGATAAGAAGATATTCCGACATGATATGCTTTTTCCCTAAGACTATTTGAAAATGATTGTTGAATTTGTGACGGTTGTAAGTCGCCTAATTGTTTGAACAAGCTATTCATTTGAACTCTATATCGTTTCTTTTCACTTTCATTTGACTCATACCTTTTATTCAAATCTGAAACTGAATAAATATTATTGTTATTTTGAAAATTAAGTATCTTGTTCGATGAATTTAACACTTTATTGTTGCAGAAATTATTCAATGGTGAGCACAAAGACCCTTGCATACTAATATAATAACATAGACTATATAAATGACTTGTAAGTTTTCAATATCTCAATACACTAAAGATAAAGCAAACAAATTAAATGTATATGTAAAAGTTTCAACTAATAAAAATAAAAAACTTGATGTGTTTGATAAGAAAAATGATAAGAAAATAGCAAGTATTGGAGCAAGAGGTATGATGGATTATCCATCTTATATAAAATCAAAAGGTATTCACTTTGCAAACGAAAGAAGAGAGTTATTTAAATTAAGACACAATAAATACAGAAATAAGATAGGGACAAATAGTTACTATGCTGATAAGTTGTTGTGGTGATAATGCGACAAACAAATGCAAGTATTTAGGAAATCTTCATAACCAAATTGATGGATAAATGTTTGATAATATTTGACGACCCCTCGAAAAGCATGATGATTGTTTGTTACCACTTGATTTAGGTTTCAATAACCATTCAATAATAGTCGACAATTACTCGACACGATATTCGATGACTATTCGATAATATTCGATGACTACTCGATAACATTCGATGACTATTCGATATTATTCGATAACTACTCGATAATATTCGATGACCACTCGATAATATTCATGACTACCTCGATAATAGCTCCGATGACTACTCGATATTATTCGATGACTACTCGATAATATACCTCGATAACTACTCGATAATATTCGATGACTATTCGATAATGTTCGATGTCTACTCGATAATGTTCGATGACTACTCGATAATATTCGACGCCTACTCGATAACATACGATGATTGCTCGATAATATTCGATGACTACGCGATACTATTCGATGACCACCCGATAATATTCGATGGCTATTCGATAACATTCGATGGCTACCCGATGATATCTTTGATGACTGCTTCGATAATATTCGATGATCCGCCGATAATATCTTCGATGACTACTCGATAATATTCGATGACTACTCGATAATATTCGATGACCACTCGATAATATTCGATGGCTATTCGATAGTATTCGATGACTACCCGATAATATTCGATGAATGCTCGATTCTATTCGATGACTTCGCGATAATGTTCGATGACTGCTCGATAATTTTCGATGACTATTCGATAATATTCGATGACTACTTGATAATATTCGATGACCACTCGATAATATTCGATGACTACTCGATAACATTCGATGACTGCTCGATAATATTTGCTGACTACTCGATAATATTTGATGTCCACTCGACAATATTTATTTGTTCCTGCTTTGTGTAACTCACTTGTATGCTTTATGCACGCTTCTCGCACGCTTCTCGTACCCCCCTTCAACGACACATGACAGA
>LGRX02007567.1:0-18822 GCA_001247695.2 Cymbomonas tetramitiformis
AGCATGAAATTTTTATATGGCCCATAATTTCGGACTTGGGAAATACGGGGCCATATAAAAATTTCATGCTTTCAAATTTATAGCGCTCTCAGCGGGCTTCCACGTGGTGTGCTCAGAATTTCGAAAAAATAATTTCTCCGAAAACGCATAGCGGTCAAAGTTCGCCCTTAACAGTGGTGAGCGTCACAGGCGACGGCATCGGCACAAACTTCCAGTCGGAAAAGCTCTCAGCGCGCGGCGGGACGCATCGCGCGATACACTTACAGTCTTAACGAACGTTCCGGCTGAAATACCGTGGACAGGTACTCGATCGGATCGAGTGTCACAGTATATGAAGTCACCTCTCATAGTCGATAGTGCTGAGCTTATTTTGCAATTCGGCCTACCATTTGCAATTTTACCATTAAAAATGTTTAAAAATCTTGATTTTATAAAATAAAACTTTTGAAAATTTGAAAATTTTTATCACCCCTCCCCCTAAATAAACTGTAAGATACATCAACTAAGATACATCAACTCTAACCCCCTCTGGTGTATAATTCTTCGATGCGCTCGACGATGCTGAGCTGGCTGGTAGGCGTTACTCGGGAAAGTATGAATAAGATTCGGGTCTGCAACACGATATTGTGTATAACTACCAGCGGAGTGCTGACAGGCCTGCTTGTATAACTTATTGCGACTGCCGTGCACAGTGAATCACTGTCCGTAACGTGCGTGCCAGCGGGTTGTTGCTTGGCCTGAGGGAATGGCTGATTATGCGAGAGTTGGGAAGCTTGGTAACTGTCAACTGATTCGCGATTGTGGCTGCTTTAAGCATACCGTTTCTGACTGGCTGGTGGCGTTTCATGGTATAACTGATTGTGGCGTGTAAAAACGAGGAGTCGCTGCTCAAGTGTAAAACATGGGACTCGTCTCTGCGTGGCGCGTTCCTGTCTGCGCATGGTCTGTGCGGGTCGATCGCGTGCGGGAGAGAGTGTCATAGAATAAATGATTGAGTGCGTTTATACGCATAGTTCTGATGTAACTGAGGGTGAAAATTGAAAGGGTAATAGATTTCTTTTTGAAAATACGGAGTGGCTTGAATCCAACGATTTTGAAATCAGTCCCAAGTCCCCCCACCCCACCCTCCACCCTTCCCACCCTCTGACGGCCCCCAAGCCCCCCCTCACACACTTCCGGGTGCCGACAAGTCACAAGTCCCCCACCGGCTGACCCCCACCCTTCCCATGAATAAGCCCCAAGTCCACCCCCCACCCCTGAATAAGCCCCAAAGTCTCACCACACCACCACCCACCCGCATGAAAACACTATAGAATGGGGGGAAATATATATATATATATATATATGCACTGTCACTGTGATACGGAAAAGGCAGGCGTGTCAGGCTGGTAGAGTCTAAAGTCAGATTAAACTGAAAGATAATTGAGTTTAAGGGTAGGGTGCCAGCTTCCCACGAATTAAAAAATACTGATTACAATTTCCATACTTAGCAGAATTAAAATTACATTGTAAAGATGCCACCTGTTGAAAATTATAGCGCAGAATTTTGCAACATGACCCCCTATTTTTATTGGCTAGGGTCCAAGAATGGGGTGTCCACGTGGTATCAAAAAAATCTGAGGCGATTCTATCGAATCATTTTCGAGATATAATTTTTATGGCAATTGTATATACTTAATCTGCTTGTTTTTATTCTACAAAAAATAGATCTCGAAATTGGTTCGATAGAATCGCCTCAGATTTTTTTGATACCACGTCGACACCCCATTCTTGGACCCTAGCCAATAAAAATAGGGGGTCATGTTGCAAATTTCGCCTCTAGGAATTTTTGAAAGTAATTATTTTATTTATCGATTAAATATGGGATTTGCTATCAACTTTAATTCCAGAAAATGTTTTGAAGCCTTCCGGCACCCTACCCTTAAGCTGGCGGACGGACCGTGACACACAAGCGGAGCAAACAGCAGGCACTGCAAGTGACATCCGAGCAGGCGAGGGGTGACACATACAGGGCACCACAGACCTCCCCCCTTATGGGGGGTGAAAGTCGGTGTTCCCATGAAACACATTATGACCCCGAAGCCCGAACGAAACCCGCCCCTTTACCGTAAATGCAGCGTACAACAATTCATTTGTTCCGCGTCGAACAGGAAGTGTAGCGTCAGTGAGATCGAACAACGGTACAAACCCAGGTGGCTACTATCCAAATTGCTAGTCCTCCCACAAGGACCACTTCGCAATGGCTATATTGGTCGCTAGCTTGCCCGTTAAAGCATATTCAAGCATTTTTTCATGATATTGATTTGTCAATTGAATATCATTTTGCACGGGTTCGTCCCTAGAGTGACTTTAGGGTCATGTTTAGCGGGTGTGATTTGGGGATGTGATTTCACAAAAATCACGAACTACACCTTGTCTTGGTCCTCCCACAAGGACCAGGCTATTACTCAAGCTAACTGCCTCCTCGAAGGTCCTTTGAAAATTTGAGCACCCATGTTGTCAAGATCTCGAGCTGCTCTTTCTGCAGTGTCTTGTCAAAACTTTCATCCGAGGTCATCTTGACCCTCAAAATATCGGTTGAAGAAGCACCGGGTGTCAAAACTGAAAAATGCCTTAAATCTCCCAAAATGAAATTGCCTTTCTTCCACTTCAACGATGCATGCACGCCAAAGTATTGCACATTATGGCCATGTAGATGGCTCAAAAATTCAAGTATTGTGTCTATATGCCGACCGTAGCGAGAGGTTGGTGTGGAAGTGCCATGCACGCACTCAATCTAGCATCCACGACATCACATCAGAGCCAAATTAATCCTTAGATTTTCTGATATTTGACAAAAAATGATAGGACATGTCGAGTTGAGTGCAAATATATGTCCAGTGTGAGGTTATCAACGTGTGTTCTATTGTAAACATGATTGTACACAATGCTACGGTGTTGCTGAATCCTTGGACGCATGCTCAGCCTACATATACTATCAGCAAAAAAATATTGAAGATAAGGTGTTGTTTTGAGTGATTTTTAACATTAGAAAAATTCCGACTTGAAAATCCGAGGGATGCATATACAAATGCAATCGGTGTAGATATATGAGGTGGATCCAGGCCAAACCAGGCATCATCTAACTAAGTATAGACCCTGTATAGACCACCTTTCAATGGACGCACCTCCAATTTTGGTTGGCATGCCCAATTAAATTATTTGAAAATAGGTCCTTGTGGGAGGACCACATTCAAATCTGGTCCTCCCACAAGGACTGCGGGATAGTAGCCACAGGGTCTTCAGCCATAAATGCGCCCTTGTGTCGAAAAGCTGCTTACGTAACTCCGCACAACGAGCCAGAAATGCCGTTGGGGCGGAATTCGCTGCAGGTACCGCGGTAATAACCAGCGGAGTAGCGGGCGACCGTTGGGGAATGCAGAGTGCCCGCCGCGTCGAAAATAGTTCTCAAAGAACGTCTAGGAGCCCCACGAAGGGCTAGTGATCTACAGCAGTACTATCCATCGCTAGTAACAGTCTAATTAAATTAGCAATAGGCAGGGTGGAGCTAGACTTGCTAGAGTGGTCGGGGCAGGGAACATATCAAACTTTTATGTCGTACGGCCAACACTCAAAATTTCCATCGGCCAAATTTCGGCCATCCCGGCCAAAATCTAAAATCGCCCGCCGCAGGCGTAAAATTTTAATTTTATGTATGGCAATATCATAAAAATCGCAAAAATTCGGGGGAATTTTCAAAATTTTACATAATTCGTTTCGGCCAACAAGCAAAAGCACACTCGGCCAAACCTCGGCCACAGCCCTCATCGTACGGCCACAGACCGGCCATAGGGGGTTGATATGTTCCCTGGGTCGGGGCGGCGCAGAGGGTGACGGCCATCAGGGTCCCGACGTCACTAAAAAAATGCATAAGCTGGGGATGCGTGTCCAGTCGTGTGGCGTGATCGCGGGCGGCCGTCTAGTAATGGTAGAATTCCCCACTCCCAACGATACTGCGGAAACAACACCAGCAGTGGCCAAACGCGTTAATGAAAGCTCATCGTTGGTGCCTGGGCCATGCCGCCCGCACGCACCACCGCCCACCAAGGGCGCTCAGCCCCATCAAGGTGCCGATTTAGCCGGACATGGTCTCAATCAGAAACCGACTTGTCGTCGGTGGGACCATAACCGGCGAGAGTATACACGGCGAGTGAATACTCGGATACACCGGAAAGGGAAGTCGGAAATCTCGGATAGAAAAACAAATACGGTGCAGACATAATAAATGGCTGCACCACTAACCTAGGACAGTGACACCCGATGTCGGGTCATCAGCTGTCACAGTGTCACCTGACTAACTAACCGTACTACGTGACCACTCTCGCATAGCCTGCGAGCCCCCTCGGCGGGATGCATTCTTAGGGCTTCACCCATGTTCACGGCGTAAATGTTTTAATAATAGATAGTAATTGGATGCTGAGATTCAGTAGTTCAGTATCACGTATGACGTATGACAGTGACAGTGACAGTACAGTGACTTCCTACCTGTACTCAGTAGTTCGACTTCGGTAGCTTAGACTGTGACACACGATATGATTGCCTAGTGACGGCCTCAGAGCTTAGATAGCCTGAGAGTCGTGTATTCATTTCTATCTTTTGATATACCCGATTGCCTCGCTCAAACCCTACGGCGTTCAGCGTTTTCACTGTGTCACTAGGACATTCTAGTAGGCTATAGGCCCACCACTTGCCTAAAGTGGTTTTGATTCAAAGCCACTAAATGGCTGGCTAAAGCTGTAGAGGGGCGAGCGTGGCTGAGTAGGTAGGATGTTGCGGGGTGCCGCGTTTTCGCGGCACAACTGACTGTGTAGATGAAGAGGTAAGCGCGACGAGTGGCGGAGGAGAGTACGGAGAAGATGGGTCAGAGAGCGCTGGGGCCCCCGATTGTATGCAGCATTGCGCAGAGTTTGGTACCAAGTGGATCGCGACACGTTAAACGGACCATGACCTCGGACATCGACAAGCGCAAGGACCTCGACCTCCCACTCCTACTTTCCGCCCACCCCCGCCGCTCCGCATTTTTCCTCGCAACTCTATGCGTCTTTACCCGTGACATTTTACCTTAATTCGCCACGCTTGCCGCTTGTTTGTGTATATTGAGCGGATTTTGTAATCTTGCGGGCGACTTGGCCGTTTTTGGACGCTTATAACTTACGGAGTAGTTGGGCTCAGACATTTTCCTTTGGAGAGTATTTTTACTTCGCCAATCCCGGCCTGGTTACCGAGTTTCGTGGGCATCGGAGCAGATTTTGAATTTATTTCAGATTTGGCCCCTTCCTTGAAGGGGGCTCGCCCTTATCGTTAGGGTTTCATCGCGCCGGTGCTTCGTTTACGGCTGCCATGACTACCGTGGATTCTTCGGATGGATTTACCACGCCGGTCCCGGCTGGGATCGACACGCGGAGGGCGCTTCCCTTCAGCGACGGCCCTGAAGAGCCTGTGCCCCCTACACCTGTAAAGCGTCGCCCGCTTGACAGTGATGACTCGGACGGTGCTTTGGTTCTCAGGGACTTCCTTAAGGACTGCCAGACGATTCTCCGCGAGCCTGGTCACCGGGCCAGCATTATTCAGCAGGTTCGTGACCAGTGCCGGCCGACTCACATCAAGGCTTCGGAGTGGGTCTTTGACATCGACAAAATTAAAGGCCAAGTGCCTCGAGAGGTTGCACTGGACCGCTTCACCAAAGCGGTACAGACCCAGCTTACCGATTTCAACCTTCAGTTTGACACGGTATTCCACCCGACTGACCTCACGACGGCTGTTCTTCCTGAAGCCACTCGCATTTTATTTCGCATCTTGACGTCGCTGGTGCGTGGATCATGCCTTCGGCTCATTGAGGAGTCGGCTACGGTGTCTCCGGATGATGGACGCCGTGCGTGGCTGGTTGTCTGCCGAGCCGTTGCCAGACGGCGCAGGCCGTGGGTTTCCCATGGTTACCTGTTCGAGACGGCTCCTGCGATCGAGCTGCTGGAGGATGTTGACCCCGAGCCCTATATTAAGGGTTTTATGCAGCACCACACCGCTGTCCGTTCCGAGCTCAGACCTGGTGTAGAGCCTGACGATGTGTGGGGTGTGGGGTTCGCCTTGGATCTCCTCACCCTTCGCATGTGCCCTCTGTACTATAAGGACCTTCTGCAGGAGTGGAGTTCTAAAACGGCCGAGGGCAGGGAGAAGCGGGCGCTCGGCATTCAGCAGTTCACGTTGGCTGTAAAAGCCTTCCACCAACAGAAAACTGAGGAGAAGAAGCTGCTTAAGGAGAAGAAGAAGAAGGATGGGGTCTCCGCATTGGCGGCCTCGCTTCTCTCTGGGGAGTCCCCTTCTGCCGCCCTTCTAGCCCGTGCGGGCATCCCGCAGACTCGCATTGTTGGTGGCCGCAGGCGTGACGAGCCCAGGCACCCGCCACAGACTCAGG
Source organism: Cymbomonas tetramitiformis (assembly GCA_001247695.2). Lineage (NCBI taxonomy): Eukaryota > Viridiplantae > Chlorophyta > Pyramimonadophyceae > Pyramimonadales > Pyramimonadaceae > Cymbomonas > Cymbomonas tetramitiformis. The sequence continues at coordinate 6,452 of LGRX02007567.1, forward strand.
ATGCTCAGCCACAGGCGGCCGGACAGGGTGCTCACCGGTCTGGGGGCGACAGGGGTACAGCTCCCCGCGCCAGACCGGCCCGCGGTGGAAAGAATCGACAACAAAACATGAAGGGACACAGGAAGGGCTCTCACCCTTCCCCTCATGCCCCTCCGCCGCGGACTCAGGGGCAGCGGCAGCCTGCATCCGGTGGTTCACCGACTGCCTTGCGGGTGACGCGAGATGCACAGGGCCGACACTCGGTCCAGTGCTGGGACTGCGGCGGCCCTCACTTCCGCCGTGACTGCCCTGGAGGAGTGCAGAGTGCTCATGTGGCGGGGTTCCACCCCGAGGGCACGCCCATTGCAGACATCCTGTCAGAGTTGGATGCGGCTTTCCTCGATCCGGAGGAGGAGGTGTATGAGTCATGCCTGTACACTTACTCGTTGGAGCTCGGGGAGGCACCGCTTGACGTCCCCGCGGCCCAGGCGGCTGCCGTGGTGCCGCACTCTGCCGTTGACAGTGGGGAGCAGTGGACTGACTCGGAGTGGGCTATCTGGGACTCATGTGGCCGCTCGGAGGAGCAGTACTATGACGCAGTCAACCGCTTCAACTCGTACCAGGACCCTGGCGATGGGGACGGACCCGACGGTGAGATGACGCCTGCTCAGCTCCACGTTGCCGCGCACCAGCCTTCGGACCCTGCCATGTCTATGCAGCACTTCAGTGTTGAGCCGCAGCAGCCAGCGGTGCCGGCAGCCGACGTGCAAATCACAACAACCAACAACGAATTCCCTGGAGCTGTGCAGCTGGTGAGCACGGCACCACCGTCCCGACCCAGGGGTCCGGGTGGCCCGGGCCGCAGGCCCTATGGGGCGGGTCACTACATGTACATGAGTCTGCTATGCATTCTAGCATTCTCTGGCACGGCAGATGCGGTGCAGTCTGGTGGTGCCTCCGGTGCTGTGCTGGAGGTGCACCCACGGGCTCTGGTGCTTTGGCATGCTGTCACCTGGGGTCTGGCTATCTCGGCCTGTCTTCCTGCCGTTGGTGCCAGGACTCCCGTACGCACCTGGCGACACCTTGTCAACCGCCAGTCACCGCGGGCGGGCACCAGCCCTCAACAACCCAGCCTCCGGCGGGTGAGCCCCGTACCTCTCGCCGCTCCTCACCGGTCTGGACTGCTATTCTGGTTATCTGTGGCCTGGCCCTGTGTACCTCGGCACTACTGTTTGGGTATTCTCTGGGTCTGCGGCAGTCAGTCAGACAGTCAGTCAGTCAGTCAGTCAGTCAGCTTACCCCGCCAGCAGGGGGGTCCGTCGGCCGTTCTGCTGGTCAGCTTTTCTCAGCTGATGGACTGGCTACCGGTGATACCGGCTTATGTCTGGTCTCTGGTTATGCTGTGGGTACTTATGCTTCTGTGGAGCTTGGTGTACTGTCTGGTCAGCTTGGGTCAGTTACAGTGGTTTACCCTCTGGTACCTGCTGGCTATACTGGTATTCTGGTTTATGGCAGTGCAGAGTCAGTTCCGTTGCATGTGCCCGACGAGGAGTGGGCTGCTTCTGGATTCAGTTCTCTGGCCAGTGCTGTCCCTGCACCCGTCCGGGTTGACAGGGGCATCGTGTGTGACTCTGGAGCCACATGTGTCATGTGCGGGGACCTGTCGGCCTGCACCGACGTGGACTACACCCGTACGGTGGCCTTCACCATGGTCACGGCTGGGTCTCACAGGACGGATGCTACTGTGACATTCCACCTGTATGGGGTCTGTGTCCAGGACGGCGCCATCGACCACTTCGTTCTCCCAAACTCACACTATAAGGCCGGCTGCCGCACTCTGCTGTCTTCTCGGGTTATGCTATCCCTCGGCTTCGGGTCCCCTGACCTTGTATCCCTCACCTACACCCACCTGCCTACTGGCCGTGTCTATCGGATCATTGACTCTGGCACAGACTATATGTGGGCGGAGGTCCCTGAGGGGGCAGCCAGTGCACTCACCCAGACTGTCTCACGTGTCCGCACCGGTGAGATCTGTGACTGGATGTGGGCACGCTCAGAGTATGCCAAGTGGGCTTTCCTGAAGGGCTCGCCTGCTGCCTGGCCAAGACCGGGGAACACAACTTTGACATCTCCCTCTTCGGAGACGACCTCCCCCCCGGCGTGGGTAACAACCAGACCTGCCCAGTCAGGTATTCACTGTCTGATTCCTGCTGGGGTCACCTCTGGGCCGGTGCCTATATATATGGCAACCCGCCCTTTGACAGACTCACCTGTGAGCGGATGCTCAAGAAGGCCAACCGGGACTTTGCAACCGACCCCGAGCACACGGTATTCCTCTTCTTGATTCCCCAGTCACACCTCAGTACCTTCAGGCAGCACCTTATTCATTGGGAGGTGCTACATGTGTACCCAGCTGGCACAGAGGGCATATTCAGCTACCGTCGTGAGCACACCTATGCTGGACGGCCCCTTCAGTCGGCTGGCTCGGAGGGCGGGGGGGACCGTGTCTTCATTGCTGGCACCCCGTTCCCGGTGGCTATCATCTACCGTGATCAGTACACATCCATGAGGTTCACCCCTGAGAGGTGGTGCCATTCCGCATATGCTCATGCTCATGGTCTCAGGCTGGCTCAGCTCATGGACCTTGGTGTTGACATCGCCCGACCTGGCACTACGGTTACTCGGGAGCAGCTGCTGGCTCACAGGACCTGTGCTGAGGCCTGTGCTGTGTGTGCCCGTATGCGGACAGTGCAGCCAAGCCCGAAGCACCCTCCGGCTGACAGATACAGGGCTCAGAAGCCTGGATCTATGTGGGCTGCTGATGCTACAGGCCCGATCACGCCTATTGGCTATGACGGGTCGAGGTACCGCTGGACCTTTGTGGAGTTCACTGTGAGGTTTACACTTTGCTACTTCTCTGCTGAGAAGTCGGCATACAGCTTCATCCTGGCTCAGTTCCTGGCGGATGTTGTTCATCACGGCTTTGCCTGCACTGGCCTGGTTCTCCGCACTGATTGTGCCCCGGAGCTGTGTGACCCTGCAGCACAGGCTCTGTACAAACACCATGGCATCAAACACCTGCGGTCGTCACCCACCCTGCACTGGCAGAACTTCATGGCTGAATATGTGATTGGTAAGATCTCGTCGGTCTCCCGTGCTCTCCTGGAGACAGCCGGTATGGACCTCACCTACTGGCCTCTTGCGGACAGTCATGCCTGCCTGCTATGGGATATCCTGCCTCATGGGCGGGACGCCGTGGTGCCATTCTATCACCTTATGGGCTATCACTTTACCTACTCCCGTATCGAGATATTCGGCACCCTGTGCACTGTGGCCATGGATGCTCAGCAGATGCGGGCCCGCCATCCGGGGGTCTCCAAGAAGCGGACCCCCCGGGCCTGGCAGGGGCGGTTTGTGGGCATCAGCCTCAGGTCCTCGGCCTACAAGGTACTGGACCTGGAGAGAAACAAAGTTGTCTCCGAAGGCCGGCCAGACTTCATCAGAAACTACTCAGAGTTCGGGCAGGTGATGTCATCGTTCCCTGCCCCCGCTCCCGACGAGCGGCACTCCGCACCCGTGCCCAGTGACAGGCCGGAGCCGTGGAGGGACTACACCACTGACATGGTGGTGACAGTCCATTCCGTGGCTGCCTATTATGACACCCGGGACGGTGAGACCTATGCCACCGTGCAGTTGCTTGACACTGGTTCAGCAGACACTTTCTGGACCACCGCCCAGCAGTATGTCATGGCGGACCCTGCAGGCACTGCTTGGTTTGACTTGGTCCACTGGCTGGACCGCCGCAGGGTCATTGACTGTGTCAATCAACACTACCCGCTCTGGACTCTGGCTAAGGCTCAGGAGGCCCGCGGTGATCCGCTGTATCCGGCACTCATTGTGTCCACGGACATGAGGCGGTCCAGGTCCTATGGGGTGCTCTTCCGGCCTATGGCCTACGGTGATGTGACTGCCCCACGTGCCTATGCCATGGATCTCCGTGCCAGTCTGGTGGTGTTCCCTGATGCCCACAGTGCTTGCCACCTTCCCTTCTCCGACCACCCGGAGCAGGACCAGTGGCTCCTTCCGCACTATGTGGTCCCACCAGAGGACACAGTCAGTACATTGCCAGCCGGTGGCACACTCAGCTTCAGTCATATCTCTGCTGACCTCGCCGAGCGCCTGTACCACACTGCGGCTCCTGATCTGCCACTGCCGGGTGGGTACCGCCAGGCACTGTCTATGCCTGATGGGGCTCAGTGGGAGGAGGCTATTACCGGTGGGGAGGTGCAGCCTCTGATTGACCAGGGTAAGATTGAACCGGTGGAGGTGCTACCCGACGGTGAGATCGCCACCAGCACCATCTTTGTGCTGAATAAGCCCTGGAAGCCACGGGATGGTCTGCCACCCGTCCAAATTCATAAGGCTCGGATGGCCGTGGCTGCCACATGGCACTGGGGCTACACCCAAGCTGAGACCGCATGCACGGTAGCAGACCTGCCCACCTTCCGCCTTCTCTTCATCCTGTCTATTATCTTTGCTGGTATGGGGGTTATGGTCTATCACTTTGACGTCAGTCAGGCCTTTGTTCATGCCCGTCTGGAGGTTCCTATATATGTGCGGTTCCCCTCTGGGTATATGTATAAGGGCAGATATGGCTATGCCAAGCTGCTCTATGCTCTCTACGGGCTACGGACGGCTGGTGCTTCCTGGCAGAAGCTGGCCAACAAATTCATGAAGTCCTTCACCTATCAGGGAATGCACTTCACCCAGTCCACATATGACCCGTGCCTATACTATATTGTGACCTCTGTGTTCGTGGCCTTCGTGGCTGTCTACGTGGATGACTTCGGGCTGACATGTGATGATGCCTTCCACCAGGCTTTCTGGGCAGCTTTCCAGGCGGCATTCAAGAGCAAGAATCTTGGCCGTATGACAGCCGTCCTGCAGCTTGCGGTTGACTATGATCGGTGGGGCATTGCATTGTCCCAAACCAGGCAGATCAAGGAGCTCATGTCCAAGTTCAAGCTTCCGGCCAAAACCTATCACAATCCGATGGATGTGAACCTCATTATCCAGAAGCCGGAGCACCCTGATCTCACCCTTGTCACCCCGTATCTCTCGCTGCTTGGGTCCCTGCTGTGGATTGCACGGTGCACCAGGCCAGATATCTATTACTCAGTCATATATCTGGCACAGTTCTCCTCATGCCCCTCGGCTCAGGCCTGGGAGGCACTTCAGAGAGTGGCTCAGTATCTATACTTCACACGGCACTACCGTATCCGTTATGCTTACCCCAGTGCACCGCTTTCTGTGCTCACAATCCAGGTGTATTCGGATGCTGGCCATGCTCGTGACAAACTGAACGGGTGCCTCTCCTACTCGGGAGGCATTGTATTCCTCAACGGCATGGTCCTTCATTGGGTATGTGCCCGCCAGACTGATGCTGAGATGTCCTCCACTGGATCTGAGTATGTGGCCGCCTCTGTGGTTGGGCAGCGGGCTATGTCCGCTATCCATATGATTGTGGAGATGTTCGGATTTATCAGAATCACGCAGCAGGAGCCGGGTGTGTCTGCTCTGGCTCTGTCTACGGCCTTCCCTGCAGCTGACACTTCTTGGATGCAGAGGGCGGCCACGTTCTTCGAGAATCATGCTATGGGTCATGGTCAGATGGGCCCCGCCTCCCCCCTACACTACCGGGAGGCTGAGCCTGTTCCTGACAGCAGCCTGTATGCCCTGCCTCACGCCGTGCCAGTACCATATGATGGCACGGGCTATGAGGACGGTCCGCGGGAGTACCACTCTCAGCGGTCTGGCATGTATGGTACCTCTGGACCCTTCATTCCCAGGCTGGAGCTCCCGGTGGCTGTCATGATTGACAACCAGGCGGCCTCCTCCATTCTGAGGAATGTCATGCTATCCACCAAGATTAAGCATGTGTTGATCCGTTTCCACTGCTTTCGGGGGTGGGTGTGTGCTGGGTACCTAGTGCCTGTTTACATCAACACTTTACTCAACCTGGCTGATATCTTCACCAAGCCTCTTCCTGGGCTCAAGGACAAGGTGCGGGTGATCATCGGCATGATCGAGTCCTTCATGGACGTGATCCGCCCGCACCCCAGTGGTGCGGGTGACTCCTAGGTTCTCTGGTCCTCTGTCCGGCTGAGCTGCAGGCCTATGAGCCGGCGGCGGTCGGGCAAGGGGTCTTTCTGGTCTGACTGGATTGATGCCCTTTGACGTGGTGCCCTTCTGGACTGGACTTTGTGTTCGTGGACAGACTGGTACCTATGACCTGCCCTATGAGACCTTAGACACCGACGGCTCTACTCTGGCCTTAAGCACATCTGACTGGATTCTGGCCTTTGACTACATCCTGTACCTCTTTGACATCTTCTATGACCTCGAGTACTGGTTGACCGTCGAGCTGAGCAGCATCAGATGAGAGTATCTATCGGGGAGCGAGATCTGGCAGAGCCCAGTTACTATTTTCATATCCTTGTGGCAGTCCACCTAGTTGGCATGCATATACTAGTACTTTAGCATTCGGTTTAGAGGGTTAGCCGGAAGCGGGGATGGCGGCAGGTCGGCCCTTTGGTTGATGTTGTTCTGATCCGTGGACGGGGACCTCTTAGTTTGCATTAGCTACCTGTTTCACATTCTTGTGCCATCTCAGCCGAGGTGGTGTGCTGAGATTCAGTAGTTCAGTATCACGTATGACGTATGACAGTGACAGTGACAGTACAGTGACTTCCTACCTGTACTCAGTAGTTCGAGTTCGGTAGCTTAGACTGTGACACACGATATGATTGCCTAGTGACGGCCTCAGAGCTTAGATAGCCTGAGAGTCGTGTATTCATTTCTATCTTTTGATATACCCGATTGCCTCGCTCAAACCCTACGGCGTTCAGCGTTTTCACTGTGTCACTAGGACATTCTAGTATTGGATACGTCGTTTTTCGTATACAGTAGTCATGTGCGTAAATTATGACTCACTTTTCAGCGATTTGGAGCAAGCCTATCGAATATGCATGCTCTACACACATGGAATTTGTTCAAATGCGACTGCCACCGAATTGCATGGAGTATGGAGGGAGTATACAAAAGATGCCTACAAGGTCAAACTTGATAGTGGACGGGCGAGTGATGCAGGTTGATGCTTGCCGCGTCAGCCACGCGTCAAGCACAAATGCCTATTTTGAAGGGTTTTAGAGGAGGGAGCTAAAGGACGAATTCTTTTTAATCCGGAAAGTCGCTCCCATGTGATATGTAAACTCAAAACTTTGGGGACATTGTAAACATTCGATACGCATGGATAACCCCCAGGCTGAAAGCCCCTCACATCCTTTTAGAAATAAGAAACTTACAAAGACAACTTCTTTTAGACGTTGCATACATCGATTTATAAGCCTAGCTTTGATCGGTTACTTACTGCTCACGGGCTAAACCGAAGAATCCGATTACATGTGCCAAAGGGGCAGAGGCACTATGATGGAGGCGCAATGAAATCTATCTCCATAAAAATACAAAGGACTGTGTAAAGACTTTTACAACAGCCACAATGTTGAATCTAGTAATATATGGGGCAACACGCAGAAGGATAAGCGGCAAGTCCTGGAAGCAAAATACTCTCACAATTTCTGAAACAAGCTCTTTCGTCTTGCTCATCGTCCTCCATATGTTGACCACATTCAAGCTCTGACATCAAGCTAAGAACAAGAAAATGAAATTTTCTAGAAGTCTCAAAACCCTAGAAGCAGCATTTCTTCGAAGATGCAAAATCTCAGGAGTGTACTGACAGAAGAAATCGAAATCTTTTTCCAAATTACTCGGTGTTCAACCTACTTCAAGACAGTGGGAACTACTCCTAAGGGTAGGAACATCGGTCTGCAAGGAAGAATTAAATAATGATCGCACGGCTGATATGGCTCTTGTTATGAAATTCCCAAAAATTCTTTCTTCAGCAAAGCAAATAGAAGCAGTATAACCCTCGTAAAAACTGAGACTTTGACTGTACTGAGACTATAAGCCAGTTCCCGTCACTCCCTTTTATTTCCCTGAATTTTGACTACTTTCAGTCCAAAACCTCTACTGACAAAGCTGTGAGCGGTCGATGTATCTGAATCCTTAACTCGCCGAAGATATAATAAGTGATAAAGTACTTCTGTGATTTGCACGAACATGCAAAGCATTCCTATTTTTGTAGCTTGGTTCAAAAGTGTTTCCTGCTTCTTTGTTTGAAGCCTGCTGTGGGCGCGACCTAATTGTTCCTGAGCATCGAATGCGTTTCCGCTAAAAGCTGCCAACAACCCCATTCCAACGTATGCCGCAGACTCCCAATCGGACAACAAATCGTATTCATCGGTGTTTCTGGAGTTGAAGAAGCTGTGTTGTGCAACCAGATTACAAATCATACCGATGAAAGAGTAAAGTAATGACTCCGAACAAACATACATAATGAAGTCCCAAACCCGAAAGTTTTTCCCGCTGTCATGATGCGTGGACTTGATATTCACCGTCCAAGAGAATAGACCAAGCGAGCCATCAATCCAAAAGGGTACCAGAAGTCTACCAACGAAACCACAACACCAAAAAAGGTAGACCGAAAAGATAAGTATCAGAAGTTGCAGGGGTTGCGCGATGAAGAAGAGGGAGCTCAAGAAGATCGTGGCGAAGAATGTGCCCACGAAAATAGGAAAGAAAATCGAGAGGTACAAGTCTAGAAGAGCGCACAGATATTCTGCAACATTCACGGGCCTGCAACTCGGCTCCGACATGAATGTAGCCTTCGCTTCCCTTGGCGCTGCACTAGTCCCAGAACCGTAGTTTAAATTCCTATCTGACACTGCGGGACTTTTAGAGGACAACACTCTCTGCTTGGAAAATATTGTGCGGATTGTCGAAGTTTGGCGTGATGTAACTGCATCTTCAGCTGCAAGCGCCGTGCCTCCAACGGCTTGGCACTCATATGAAGACGTTAGACCACTGTTTGACGGTCTAACCTGAGTGCTTGTGCAAACTAATGAAGGTGTTTTACGGCTTTTACCAGTGTTTACCTTCCAGGTAGTCTCTTTAGGCTGTCTCTCAACCCAGTCTTCCAATCGCGCCAATAACTCTTCCTTACGACCAACAGTGCTTTCTCCACGTTCTTCCAAGAGCGCACAAATCTGGCTCGTGTCTAAGGCAGCCCATTCTCTCCGCGTTCTGGGCACAATTGTCAGGGCCATTGAAACAGCAACTCAAAATGAATTTCTGGAGGAAGTTTCAGTTGGTCTGTTCACAGGAACTTTCGTGACAGGGACAGGGAGAATGTTGGGTTCGTAGCGGGGTATTTTCGAGCTATAGCCGTATATTCTATATAGCTGTCGAATCTGAGGATCAGTATAAACTTGAAAATAGATTAATATGAACGGTTTTTAATATAGTCACACTATGGCTGGTAGGTTCTGTTAAGATTCTGTCCGTTACTTTTATATTCCTGATATATTGATATGATAATTGCTTTATTTTCACTTTCAGATTCTTTCGGTTGATGGAGAGCTAACTAATTTCGACAAGCTCGTAGTTTACTTTGCGGCGCATCAGTAAGAGGTTGCACACTGTGAGCACTACAGTCATCCCACAATCATGAAAGATGAGAAGAGCTACACCACAGGTATGAGATAGAATTCAAGGAAATGTGGCATCATCCAGCTTCCATCATGGTCTGGGCCAGTGGCGTCAAAGTAGGCTTCGGTTGTAACTTGATGCAAGGGCCCGTGCTTAGCATGTACTGCGTGCCACAATGCTGTTAGACTTCAGAAGCATCTTCGCCTATATCCTTAATCTGGAGCTACGTCGTCCTTTGCGCTTTCATGATAACCGTGCCCTCGCAGGTTATATTAGTACGCGCTTCCGTCACAGCAGGCTACCAGTTCCTGGAACCTTTCTGCAGCGCTCCATATCGCTCGTCGTGTGCATCTGCGCATCTCAGCTACATCGGAGAACCGAGAAGTCGAATCTCTGAATAAAATCTATAGCGCTGTGAGTCTGGTACTAATTCGCGTCGTACTCCGCGTCGTCACCAGTTACTCTGAGGAAGCCTTCCTCAGCGTCGCACCAATACGTTGCATTTTAGACTGTACTAACACATAGTTAGTGCGGCAACAAATGGTTTGCAGCATCACTATTTTTTCAAAAGACTGTTTGTAGTCTTAATCCACCCGACCTTCAATGGTTCCAAGTCCTGGCTCCTGGGATTCCAGCTGGCAGAGTTATATATCAGATTCGAGTTTTCCCATACTTCACATTCACTAGTTATCGGCTTACTGTGATTTGTTTTGTAGGATTGAGTGGTGCGTGGTATTGCGGAAAGTACACTCTCGAAATCAAACAAGCAGGCGCAAAAGTTACCGCTACCTGTGACCGCGGTGTCGCTAATACGGGCTCAGTTGTCGGCAACGTCATCACTCTGCACTTCCCCAAAGCATTGAAAGGGCGAATATACTTTGACGGAGAGTACCGTGTTATACGATGGAACGACTTCAGCCTCTGGACAAGAAAGAGTCGATCCCTGCGGGAGCCTAACCCCGTTCCCCCCGGTCCGTTCTGACAGTTCTACTTTTGAAGCACTACGTATTAAGTGTTTTAAACCCGAAGTTCGTAACTGCCGCGTGATTCTGAAAGTAATGCGTATTTTGCAAACCAGCGCAAATTCTTGTAACTAGCTTTATGGCTGCTTGGGAGCGGCGCGTTATTGCCCGGGAAGAATTGCCAATAACAGGCATGTCAAGTTGCGCACTTGCAGTATCGATGATATACGTCGCATGTTAAGTTCAGGATGCTTCGAATATATATATGCACGTGGCGCATCTGCTCGTAACTTTTATGTGTAAGACTTCTGCGGGATCGTACTTGGGTTGCTAGTGACGCGTGCTTAAGTTACTAAGGACGAGTTTTCTTCTAAGAGACTACGTGTTCTGCAGAAAATTCCGTCAACTTCGGAGTGCTTTTCCCTGGGAGATCCTTTGGCCTAAGGAGAGATGCGTTTACATGGGACGATCTTTATAGCGAAGGAGAATTCAGCATGGATATACTTACTCTCTACACCAAGTATGTTTCTCCACGCAGCCTTATTGCGAAAGACTCAGTATGTCCATAAATCCAGTCTAGCCGGCCTATGACAGTTTTGCCCGACTTGGTCACATGTAGTCATCACTGAAGAAACGCGGTGTCTCGCACCGTCGGGTTACAAAACTATATAGCTTGCCGTGGTAAGATCGATTTTCACAACACGGAAATTTGAATGAACCACACTCGTGTAGCATATAGGTGCACGGTGAGACTGCTTTTTAGACATCATTGTGCAGCTCTGAATCATCACAATCCTTATCAGGATGTCCGGCGGTGAAGGAGGTCATTTTGCTTGTACTAACTTTATATCGTTGATTGCAGCGGGGTGTTAGATCCCGGCGTGGCTGAAATCACAACAGACTTACCGAGGAGGATGAGCTTCTACCTTACGACCCCACTACCTGAACATATAGCCAACCTCCAACTGTACATGCGGGGAGACGGCTTGGCTATGGAGAGCTACTTGATCTCCACGGTTGATAATTTGAGACCCTCAGTGGAAATCGAGGACGTTCCCTGGAGGTCAGTCCACCGATGATAAGTGAATTCAAAGCTTGAATTATATTGAACAAATTGTGCTTTGATAACTCACCGTTTGCAGGACACCTTAGTATATATCATATCATGTGTGCGCTTTTAATCCTTGGACCAGTACCTCTACTCCTGAGTCAGATAGTCACATTAGGTGTTTTCGTGTGTATATGCATATCCTTGGACCAATTCCTTTGGCAACAAAACCCAAAGAATATTGGCTGTACTACTATGTACCCACACAGTATCAGAAGACTCAGCACACATTTCGACAGTCTGACACAATTTATCCAGAATGTTCCTTTTGGGAATGGGGACCCCCTAAGCCTAGATGGGCCACCTGAGCTCCTTTGCACCACCTGTACAACCTACACACCGTTGATGTAATAATGGTTTTTCTTGGAAATTTACCTACGCACTGAAGTTGTGCCCTTACACGCTTAAAGCCAGCTTGCATCCTCCCTGTGCACTGCTGGAGCCATATTCCCACCACCAAGCCTATGCGCCGAGAGTCACCACGGCGGTCCCTGCCAGCCCTAAAGCCTGGTCTAAAAGGTGTTCGTCCCCCACCAGGCATCCTATGTTCCGAGGGCCAGTCCCAAGAGGTTGGGAATGACTGACTACATCGCTTTCTTTTAACCTAGCGCGCCTACCACGCACATATTGCGCCTGCAACCCTCTCATCTCCTCTGTTCCTACTTGCTATTTCCCCTCCTCACACATGCCTGTGTGTCCCAAGCCCTCCCGGTGGC